>ML787860.1:311573-399761 GCA_009831015.1 Picea engelmannii | reverse complement strand
ATAATGTGTCTAAAACCCATGTAATCATGAAAATGGTTTAATGTAAGGGTATGAGAAAGTGAAATATGGTTAAAAGTGAAGTGAAAGTGAATTGAAAGTGAAGTGAAAGGTTGGTAAAAAGATGGTACTTTGGCGACCCAACAATCACCAGGGTCCTCGCCATTCTTACCTTCAAACTTGGAATGTCTGATAGAAGCTTGGTGGCGACAGGGGGCCATGTGGGATCGTGACTCACCGGGTTGTTCATTAGTTTAGAAAAATATGGCAAATTAAGCGTGGCCAGAAAGGGAATACGGGGTTGCGACACCTGACCCCATCCTTCTAAAAAAGACTGAGTATTAGGAGTTGTGTTCCATCCAGGATTCTGGTAAGGACCAGGACCTTGTCCAGAATTAAAAGATCCTCCTCCGGGCGAATTCATGAAACATGGATTTGGCATCATTCTAGCAGGAATGTTCTGATAAGGGTTATGGACATTGCCCCCGGTTGGATTAGCTCCAAACTAAGGATTGTTAAAACTGCCCCCAACTGGATTAGATCCAGGTTGGGGGGTTCCCAAGACATAAGACTGAACTCCTCTGGGTGGGAATCCAGAGGATTGATGTGGGTTTGTTATGCCAAAAGTATTGGTCGAATTTAGCACCGACGGGATAGGGATATAGGGCAGAACTTGTCCGCTAGTTTGGTTGTTCCATATAGTCGTAGAAGGATTAGACCCAGGGTTAGGGAAGGGGACACTTCCTACATTAGGATTCATTTGGGGAACACGAGAGCCACCAAATGGAAAGGGAGTGTAAGGAGGTGTGATGCCCCGATGTCCAAGGCGAGCGTTATGGCCAGCAGCTGGGATGGCAGTCCAAGACTGCGAAGTGAAACTTGGCATACCATAAGAAAATGGAGTAGTAGCCATGGGGATGGTCTGAACATTGTAACTTGGCGAGTGGCCAAAACCCCCAAAAGGGTTAGAGGAAAGAGACGAAGCATTGACTACGGGTCGATCCATAGTACCGGTGTAAGCCTCCGTTGCTACAAAAATAGTGGCTACAGGTGTCGAAGGAGTGAAATTAACTATAGTGGGATTGGGAGTTGATGAACTCCCAGTGTTCTGAAGACTAGAATCAGTACTCATCCTTGTGGGATCACAAGTTTGAAAAGTGGATGTGTGTGTACCACTCTTGATACTCTACACCTTTTAGAAGGCAATAGCTCGAAAATCGGTGGTAACTGTAACAACCAACTGGACCTAAGAGGAAGCTGGTCCAACTCCACGACAACTTATGACTCTCAACAAATAAAAATATATTTTAAGGCCAACTAGTAATCAAAGAGCATACTAAAAAGTCAAACGGACAATATGCATGCAAACGGGCTAAAGTGGCTAAGTGGCCTCCCTCGCTAAAGAAGGTATGCCTCGTCCAGGAGGGACCTGAGACTCCTTGCTAAAGTTTAGAGGTAACAGAATCAGTTATAAGGGCCCTCGTAGGCTTAACAACCAGTCGATCAGACCCCCTTGTAGAGGTAATCCTCCATAAAGGTTGTGTGTTGTCTGACCCCTATCTGACTCAGGATACAAGCAGAATAACCCCTGCAAATAACCTATGAGAAACCTAAGTCAAGAAACTAATAAACCATTGTATAACCAATGCACAGGCAAGCAGTCGTAAGTCTGGATCACCGTATGGGCAAGGTAGTAAAGCCTGAAACCTTCAAAGCACGACCTCTCACAGAGGTATGGGCAGTAGAAAGATCCCCAAATATGAATAAATCAACATAAATATCTTTGATGCTAGGTTAGTATCCAGGGGTTATCCCTTCAACTAACTTCACGCAACCTCATGATTAACTCCGGTGTGAGCGGAGCCTCCTGATATTACCAATTATACAATGGATTTCTCAACTCCCTATCTCAGACACATAAGTTGATTTAATTGCCTTGGAGAAGTTTACTCACAAAGTTCTATTCCAAGGCACTAAATACTAGGCACCCTAAAAAAAAAAATCATGACTAATCAATTTTAGTTTAAAGCGTAAATTTTATTGGTCGTGATTACTCAAAAAGTTATGGAAATGAAACTCATGGTGTTATGACTCTACATAAAAGTAAAAATAGATATAATGCAAAGCCTAACTTTAACTTTTCAGTGAATGATATGTTAAATAAAACAGTGCAATCTTCAATTTTAATTCTGCAACTCATAAATAAAATGCAATCTTTCGCTAAATGTGCTAAGCTAATGATAAGGTTTCAAAGACAAAAAATACCAAACAATGCAAAATGCCTATGTTTTTATATTTTCAACGTATTTAAAAAGAAAATGCATCGACTGATAAGCGACTTGATATATAACTTCTACTGTGTATAAAAGCAATCACTTGAGCAGAATACCAAGCAGCTAAGCAGACAACCCAACTACCAAGGACAAATCAAAAATGGAAAACAAAGAGAAAGATGCCGCCCAAAAATTCAACTCCAAAAAGGTTTCTTGTCATCCCAGATAATCTCAACAGGTACCACAGAGACCTAAGAAGGTTCAGTGATCCTCAAAACCTACCTAGCAGTCACTAAACCAAGCAAACAAGCAAGGGGGAAGTGGTATACGCTCTTGTTCAAGAGAAAAGGGTGTATATAAGCATCTTGTAATGGGACAGCAAGCATATACACGTAGCTGTCAGGGGAAAAGGGGCATATATCTTTTAAAACAAGACTACGCAAGGTCAAAAGGATGAAAACTCAGACCCAGAGTGAATAGACTCTGTCCAAATGTGACACGACAAGAAATACAAAGGCAAAAGAGCAATGTAAGAAGGAAAAATACTTCAACCCTTAGAAGGAAGATCTCTCCCCAGTGGAGTCGCCAATTCTGTTACAAGGGAAAAACTCTATATGGCCAAGGGTAAACCACAACAGACAAGTATGACTGCAGAAATCAACTCAACTCCAACATGTGTTATATAAACCAATGTGCAATATGAGAAGGGAGCCTACCTCGATCCAATCGTTTGATGTCGTTCCACTGTTGAGCACTTTGACCCAAAGCTTTACACCTGCAAGAAGTTATCAACAAACAAGCGATGCAAGTATATAGTGACAATATATAAAATGAGTTAGCACATCAGATAGCACAATCCATTAATAAACATTACAAACATGCCCATGGATAATAATCATTTATTTGCAAGATATCGATAGGACGAGAAAGGAGTATTTCTATTAATAATTTATCAACAGAAGTATCAACATTACAGACTTCCATGTCGGCACGGTTTGAAACCAATAAACCAAGTTCCTTCCAACTGGGTCTCCACCACTTCAATCCTCCACCAAAGGCAAGCTCATAGAAAAGAGATAAAGAGATTTTCTTGACAATAAGGGAAGAGCTTGGGGGCTAAACATTGTGTTCAGACTTGAGGGACAAAGGGATGCAGACTCAATATGAAGTTATTTCTCCAGAGTAACTTTTCTCTCAAAGTTGAATGTTTTCTCTCTCTTTTTCCATAGCTCAAAATTGTGCTCTTATAGCCTCCAAAATGCAACTGAAGGGTTGAGTTGGAATGTTTCCAATATATGGAAGGCCAAAGATCATATATCTTCTGTCGTGACATGGAAACCCGACCTCATTTTGTATTTTTTGGCATAAGTCCTGATATACACGAGTTGTAGTGGAGCATCAAGCGTATATGCAGCTTGCAAAGCAATTAGGGAGCATATATGTGGAAAAATATATGTTTTTGGCTCTAGATTTATTAAAAAGGGGTTTGATAAGTCTGCATAGGAAAATGGAAAAAGGGCCTCTGTGCAAGATAGCAATGGTGAGGCAAATCTTGCTATAATAGATGCCCCCTAATGTGTGAGATCATAGGAGTATTTGAGATGGCCAAAATACATTATAAATAACCCAGAAGTGGAGTGGTAGAGAACCAGCCGGATGAACTCAATTGTTCATTATATTATGTATTAACTTTGCATACATGGCTGCCAAAAATACAATGTGGATCCATGTGGAAAATATACCAATGAGTGTTCATGGACATGAGTAGGTAAATATAAATGCGGTTACATGCCAATAGTTGTCATAGTCATGAACAAGGCCCAGTGAAACCAGTCTCAAAATCAATCTGAAGATATCTGTATACCAAGGAGTACAATCTAATCTCCCATGATCGTTGAAGTCAAATAGGTATTGGTCCGATGAAATGGAAGCAACAGCTCAAGAAAGCTGTGTCTACACAGTCATGTCTTCAAGTCTTCAATACAATCTGCCAATGGTGCAAGTCTACATCATGTGAATAAATGAGTTGAGGTCGAACATGATGAGATATCGTTTTATTACCGGTTATTGAGGTATACCGTTAACAAACACGAGACAGCCTACCAATGATGAAAGTAGGTATCAAGGCACCGAGTACATATCTACAAATGTGAATAAAGGAATTGGTGTCGAACATTTGAGAGATTCATTGATCAGGAGACATTCACGTATTCTCATCTGTCAATGGCGAGAGAGCTTGCCACTAATGACTACAAACCTCAAGGTACTCAAAAAAATCCAAGTCTCGTATCCAGAATACATGAGTTGAAGTCAATGGAAAGAGACTCGTTGAAAGGAGAGCATTAAGGCATCTCTCATCAGTTAGCACGAGGAGCAAAGTAGGAGTTTCATGATTTGGTGGAGATCAAACGAAGAACATGTTCACGAACCAACGACCATGTGCATCTTTCGCATGTGCCAAATGCAAGTGGTACACGAAAAGACCCTCTTAATAGCAGCCAGTGATGAAAACTGTTGACAAAGGTGAGGAAACCACCAATAAGGCTAATGGCATCCAAGACATTGAACGAATCCCAAAGTGTGAATATATGTCTTTCCGTCGAACACGAGGGAAACCACAAAGTCAACAACCCATGATGAAATGTCGATTATTGGGTTCAAGGTGACCTAAAAATGATGAAAGTAGGGCCAGGGTGCATCATAAGACCAAAGTATCATGTGATTCTGAGACAAAATGAGGGTATGGTCGACATGGGAAGTCAAGATTTCTTAGGAGCGGCCGACGAAGGTTGATAGATTTCCTTTGAACAAGAGCATGAGACATACAGTGGACTCTGGCAGCATAGGATTAATGTTTTTTCAATTAGATGCAGGAGGCATCCATAATGTTCTCTATAGTGGCTGGAAGATTAACCAGTCGGTAGAGAAAATTCTGTAACGAGATCAGCTTCCTAAGGCCATGCTAAACCCAAAATTATGATGACGCAAGGACTTAATAACTTTGTGCTCTATTCAAAGGCGACATGACTGCTAACAATTACTAGTTCCAGCAGTGGAACGTACCTATGCTCAATGCAAGGAAATGCATGTGAGAGATGGACACTCGGGGTGATGTTCCCTCCAGGGTATAGGGTGTCAAATTGTGAAGGATATATACAAGGCTCTGCTTGGTTGAGGATGCAAACTGCTTGGGCCATGGTTTATAACGCAAAGTGTGAACCGGCTAAAGTCTCAATACTACAAGCAAGGGCATGAGATGCAATCACAATTTAATGCCAAAAAATGTCCTTTTTTATATCTTGTAGTCTATTTGGTGTGAAAAAGGGGAAAACTTGTGCCAAATAGACGTCTTTTCAAATCCAATTTACGAGTGTGAAGAAGACAAGTTCACTCAGCGATCTTTTCCATTTTTATAGCAAGTCGGAAAAGAGCTTAACTAAGACTCATGATCTTTCAAATCCAATTTTAACGAGTGTGAAAGGGACAAATCACTCGGTGATCTTTTCAATTTTTAGTAAAGAGTCAGAAAAGAGCTTAACTAAGACTCATGTTTTGGGATTCCGCCGGTAATAAGGCCGCGTGTACATGAATGAGAAATGAGGCTCATTGTAAAGTCATGTGTTGAATTCTAATGGACTCCCTGGTCCTAAGGAAAATCTCAGCATGGGCACCAAATGAAAAAGAGGTTCTAACTAGGGTACCCATGTTTGGTAAGTCTCTACCATTTATTAACGATGTTATGATAGCAGATGGAGGTTAATGTGTCGCAATAAATGGGTTTGTACCTAAGGCGTAAAATGTGGTAATTGAAGGATAATGCAAAACTATACGATGTAGAGAATACCTATCCTATATGCTAGGTTATGAATATACCTGCCTGAGGATACGAACCGCCAACCATGAGGTTGAAATCTGTAAGAAAATTATTTGAAACTACAAAAACCAGCTTAAAACCATTTTCGAATTTGTCCTTTAGACAAATAATAGCAAAAAACTATATCAAATGGGTAAAAATGTTTTATAAATAGTAATAAAATCACAATTTATTATGTCAATTTCATTTTCACCCAAAATAGTGCAATTTGGACTAACATACCTCCGGAATTCAAACGACAATCGCGGGAGCAATAGGCAACGGAATCGCAAGCCGTCTGGTGCAGGTAACTCTTCATCCCATCCTCTTCAAATTTAATGGTTTACAATTTTGAATTGGGCTCCATTTTTTTATTTTTTAAGGGTGCAAATTGTGGTTTTCGATATACGCGGGTTTCTACTAATATGACGCATATACGACCAAATATACGCCCCTATGTGAACTACAGGGGGCGTATATCAGGCCCTACCCACGACTGTTCTTGGATAAACCACGTATATGTGCGCAAAATGGCAAAAAAAAAAAATTTAACTCAAAATTGATTTTTTTTTGCAGGATGGTATTAGAGTGGAGGGAGAGAGAGCATGAGGAGGTCGATGTAGCAGTGGAAAGGGATCTGGTGGCTCAAGCGGCATTGAAAATATGTGGTCTATATAGTTTGTGGGCTCTCAAAGGAATGAGGACCCAAGTGAGGTTATTGGAAATGTTGGTGGGCTATTGGGATCCAGATAGGGAGAGCTTTATCCTTGATGGGCAACCATTAAGGATCGAAGTAGAGGACATCTACTTCTTGACAAGACTTTCACGCCAAGAAGAGGTCGTGGACCTTAATTCAAGTGGGGCTGGAAGTGGGATGAAGGTTGAAGAATACATCGAAGCCCACTGTGTTGCAGGGACTCCCATGGTGGTGTTGTTGGGAAAATCTCCCTACGGACTAGCAAATAGAGTTCAGACTTTGCATGTAGATATGACCGAAGAGAAACTACTTTTTACCTTCATCCCTAGATTTAAATCCCCTTTTCTTAGTAAATGCATGGAAATATCAACCTACCTCATTCCCGGTGTTTGATGTCAATCCTCTTTCGTACTTGATTACTTGTTCGCAATACTCCTTCCAAAGTTGACCTGCATTCAAGACAAGCAACAACTATGCATGCATACTTCTTATATACTAACATGTTAGAAATCCAAACATATACTAATCAAACTATAAAAAGTTCATGAATTGGGACGGGAAAATCATTTTCTTTATTACTTTGAATGAGTCAACTTACAAAAGTTGAGACCGGCCACTGCTCTGCGAACCTAATCCTAGGCTCCTCTTCTTCTGTCCTCCAACTACTTTGCTTTGAATCTCCTTTGGCACAAGGAAAGGCTAAAGGGTTGGGACAATGGGAATACGTAAATGGGCAGAGTTTCTTTGCTATATTTTTCTTCTTTCCAAATGGGACCCCTACCCCTTCTTTTATAGGCTAGAAGGAGCTAGGTATTTGGACGAACTCTCGGCCATGCATGGACGGGAGTTTCAGTTAACTCACCCATAGATTTTGTGTTCCGTCGGCAACTTTCCTTTTTTTTTGCTTTTGTTGGTCCACGCGGGTTGTTTTGGGTCAGCCAGCGTGTACACGCGTGCAGTAATGGAGTAGGGCACGTGGGCCTTTATAAAAGAGGATTTTCAAGGAGTTGTTCAACATTGCTTTGGTAAAGAAGGGATATGAGTTGGCCTGATGCCAGGTAAGCATGTGTGGTGCAGTTTAGGGTTATAACAGGTGGGAAGTCAAATCCCTATCCGAGCTATAGGTAACCTCAGCCTGAAGATTATTATGCTCATGCTTACCAGGATTATAAGGTCGGCCTCACTGCATCAAGCATCGAGACCGCTTATGTTTTACGCACTGGAGTGTGTGAGACCTACCGTGTACGATTGGTGTACCTCACTGCTGACCAACCTGAAAGGTCAGCTGACAGAGTGCAAACAGGGGGAAAAGAGAAACTTCGAGTTTGCCTCTATCCTTTTTAGCTTCTTTTTCAAGTGGATCCCAAGCATGGGACCTAGAGTGGAGATCATTCCTAGAGGGCCACGTGATCCAACTATGGCGCGATGGGTCGAGATCATGAGGTAGTAGGGGGGAGATAGGGTGGTGACACCCTACAACGATGATTTTTTCTTCTGGTGGGGGAGACAAATCATAGCTCTGGATGACTATCCCTATGCGAGAATTGATTTCAGAGGTGATCCTAATATGTCGCTTCCACCAGGAGCCGCCTACGACACCGTAGGTAAACAATGTTTTTTATATATTTCATTTTTGTATTTTTGTATTTTTAAAAGAACAAAATTATATTTTTTTTGGATGGTGTTTTTGAATATTAATTCGATACTTGTGTGGTTGTAGATGTGGGTCCACAACGGCCAATGGGATTCCTACGATACAGGCAGAGGCACTGGGCAGATGAGGTAGTGGCAGGAAAGGTGGAGAGAGTCCTTCAGAACGTGCAGGGCAACCTATCGCGTTTGACGCAGAGGAATCCTATGGTTCATGTGGAGGATCTACTTGAAGCCATGCAGAGGCAGGTTGTCGATGTACCTAGATCATGCGTACGACTCTTTCAGCGTCTCACCAATGCCGTGGTTTTCTATCACGAGACTCATCCGGTGCCACAGGTGTAGATGTCATAGGACATGTATATTGGATGTATATGTATTTTTTAGGGTTTTAGCCCCAATTTTGTAATATAAAACACCATATTTTTTGGAAATATAAAAAGAGGGATCTTCGGCTGTACTTATATCTTACAATATGTTCATTGATTTAATGGTCTTCTTTGCTTTATTAATGTGACAAATGCCAATCCAAAACATAATTAGCGTAGGCATCAGATACATGATTAGAACTTCTAGGAATGTGAAAATATGTAATAAAATCAAATTGTCATTCTAAAAGACGTACTCATAGGAATCGACGGAGTAACGTTAGATCACGCACATGGTAACGACTGTTTAACTAACGTACAACTAACTGAGAATCTAGGCACACCTCTATAGAGCGAATACCATGTGAGATAGCATCGCGCAATAATTCTATAACGGCGCTATATTCAGCCACGTTATTCATGGATGGCCTTAGGCATACGCCACCTGAAGACACCAGCAGACCCTCAGACGAGTAAATCACCAAAGCGGCAGAAGCTAAGTTCCATGTATGATGACTGGAGCCGTCTGCAAATCCTATGTAAACCAAAGATTCCATTGACATCTGCCAACAAAAGGGAAAACTCGATAAGTAAGCCAAAGATAAAAAAGGGGAAAAGGTGTATATACACTAAATTTACATTAGTATACAAAGGGTTTCGCCCAAGCCCAGGGCTGAACTGTAATACTTTTTTAAGTAGAACCCACTTCTGGGATCAACCAATTTATTCCCTTCATAATCTTCCAACTCGTAGGCCCCTTTTTCTAGAACACGTCGCACGATATAAGGACCATGCCACATGGGTTTAAACTTGCCTGCCCCTAGCGGTTCTTTGGCTTGGTCATACAAGAGGACCAAGTCACCCTCAGTGTACAACCAAGGACAGACAAACTTATCGTACTGAACCTTGACATGTTTCTTATTTGTCTCGATAGCCATAAAGGCGTCTCGACGCTACTCATTAAGACTCTCTAGGTGTACAAGGCGTCACTCTAAATCCGAAGTGTCAGGTAGGAGCTCAACTGCCAATTTGAGAGAAGGGATTTTGCATTCAACGGGAAGTATCGACTCCACACCATGTACTAACTGAAAAGGAGAAAAACCAATGGCAGTCTTAACTGAGGTTCGGTATGCCCAAAGTGCGGGATATAACATGATGTGTCAGTTGGAATTGCTCTAATATGCAGTTTTTAGCGAAATGGTCTTGAGAGACTTATTGACGGCCTCTACTTGTCCATTTTCCTGGGGGTAATAAGGAGACGAGTGATCATGTTTAAACCCCAGCTTAGATGCTAGTTCTATCATCATTTCATTTTGAAAATGACTGCCATGATCAGTGACAATCTCACTCAGGATACTGAATTGGGCGATAATTTGGTTGAATACGAAAAAAGTTGCAGTCTTCGCATCGGATTTCATGGTAGGCATGGCTTTGTCCCACTTGGTGAAGTATTCGACAGCCACGATAATGTGTTGATGCCCCCCAGCCGAAGTTGGGTTGCAATCAATGAAATCTACTCCCCATTTAGTGAAGGGACCAACGGTAATGACTGGGTGGAGAGGGGTTGGGTATGAGCACATTTTCTTAGTGAACACCTAGCAGGGGTGAAACTTCTTAACCGCTTCAATACAATCTTTAAATATGGTGGGCCAGAAGTAACCGGCTTGCGAGATTTTTTGGGCTATCGCAATCCCGGATAGATGACCGCCACAAGCCCCTTTGTGGCAATCATTAAGTACTAACTCAGCTTCTTCTTGAGTTAAGTAACAAAGTAAGATGTTATCTATTCATCGACAATACAAAGTGTCACCGATGATTATATACTTTTTGGCTTGGTAACGAACACATCGTCGATCATCTCACGAAAGATGTTGAGCGAACTTCAAGGTTTGAAGGTATAAAACAATATCTCCATACCAAGGGTCGAATGACGAAACAAGGAAAATTTGTTCATCTGCGAATGAATTGACATGAATAACATCTTCCTCTAACCGTGGAAAATCAGATATTAACTCTGCAAAAACTAGTGATTTCTTGGAGTCGACCGAAGCAAAGTCGAGATCAAATTCTTGTAGGATGGAAATCCACTTATTATATTTTCCACCTATGCTACGTCTAGTGAGGACGTATTGAAATGGATTAACATCGGAAACCACAGCAGTTTTGCAAAGAAATATATAGTGTCGTAAACATTGGACTGTGTGGATGAAACCCAAAGCTAGCTTTTCAACATGTGAGTAATTCCATTTAGGACCGGCTAAATTTTGACTGAGATAGTAGATTACGCGCTCGTGGAGCTCATCATCCTCCTGAACTAGAACCATACCAATGGTCTCTTAAAACGTGGCGATATACAACAAATAATCTCTACTGTAATCAAAAGATTTCAACAGAGGGGCCAATACTAAGGCTTTCCTTAAGGTGTCAAAAGAATGTCGGGCTCGCTCATCCCAGATAAACGGGGTGTCTTTCTTCAATAGGCGCATGAAACCCTTAGTGATATTGGCATAATTCACAATAAATCGACGCAAAAAGTTAGTTTTCCCCTGTAAACCTTGAAGTTGTCTAATTGTGCACGGGGGAGGCAACTGAAGAATTGCCTCAACCTTAAGTGGATCTACCATGATCCCTGTCTTGGAGACTAAGAATCCTAAGAGACGGCCAAATTGAATGCAAAAGATCCATTTATGAGGGTTGAGTCAGATTCTATAGTAGCAGCATCTTTCAAAAACCAGTCGAAGTTGCGTAACATGATCCATTCTCTTGCGAGAGTGAGCAACAAGATCATCGAGGTAAGCTTCCACTATGTGTTTGAGATCATGAAAAGAGAAATTCATGGCTCATTGGAAGGTTGCTCCGGTGTTTTTTAAGCCGAAAGGAATTTTTCGGTATGCAAACGTGCCCCAAGGACATATGAAAGTCGTCTTATGTTGGTCTTTGGGTTTGATCTGGATTTGGTTATAGCCTGAAAATCCGTCCATAAAAGAAAATATTTCGCCTCCTGCACACTCATCAAGAATCTGATCAATGAAAGGCGTGGGGAAGTTATCTTTAGGACAAGCCTTGTTCAGGTTGCGAAAGTCCATACACACGTGGATAGTTCCTTGCTTTTTATTCATGGGAACGGGGTTGGATACCCATTCGATCAAGGGAACTGGGTAGATAAAGCCAGCATTAAGTAGCTTCTCTACCTCTGCCTTAATAGTGGGGGCCTTCCTAGTATTAACAGCTCTAAGACGTTGTCGAACAGGTTTAGCATCCGGGTAAATCCTAATCTCATGTTCGACAATATGGGGGTTGATCCTTGGCATCTCTTCATATGACCAAGCGAATACGTCTCAAAATTCTTTGAAGAGGTTGGTGTAGATCATAGTCTCTTATGGTGAACAATCTGCACCTATATTTACGTTTTCAATCTTGCCAGGGGTACGAAAGATATGGATTTGGATGGTGGGAGAAATACTTGCCATATTCCCTTCAGCATAAATGCCATGTGTATCAAGTGGAACTATGGCGTGACCGACTATCTCACTCGGGGCAAATCTAAAATCATCTTGCTCAATTTTTTCAAGACTTGGGAGAAAATAAGATCGATGATGCATATCGTCCCAAGGTCTCTCGGAAACATTCATGGCTTCGAGGATGGCTTCGTTCGAAGGCAAAGTCTCATCCAAGAAATCATGTGAACAAGATAACGAAGTGGCCCACATGGGCCTAAGAACTGGATCCTCCTCGACCGTTTGCAAGGGAACATGACCGGGATCGGCAGAAGAGTCAAGGATAGCTTGATATGCAATCTTTGTTGCCAATAGTGGCATAGCCATGCCAGCATGCGACTGACCTTCAATCGATGAAGTCGGAGAAGGTAGGGTCCAAGGGTCACTGAAATAAGAAGTGCGGAAAGGGATGGACCTCTCTACTAAATCGGGCATACTAGACATGGCATAAATGTGGTGAATCAGTGCCGAGAAGTCAAAAGTACCCATGAGGGAAGAATACATTCCGACATCGATATTCTCAGTTGTCGATTGAGAATTGTCAACCACAGGGATCGACGGTCCAATAGATGTGTTCGGGCTAGAGTATGCAAAGGATAATTGGTTGATCGTCACAACCTCCCCTTGATGAGGAAAACAAAGTGTGTGGAAAATGGATGATACGACGGCGAACATAGCATAAGTCCAATTGCGACCTAGTAACAGGTTATAATCGAGAGGTGCATCAACTACCTCTACTTCCATTTCTACCATCTTCCCACCTAACTGGACCGAAAAGGCAAGGAGAATACCATGAGGGCGGAAGGAATGACCGTCGAATGCAGTCAACATGGTCAACGACTTAGAAAGGGTTGGAGAACCAATAGCTTTCCAACAGGCTAAGGACATCACGCAAGTGGCAGTACCTTCATCAACGACTGCTCGTTTGATGGTATATTTAGAATACTCCACATGGATTTGGAAAGCCACATGGTAGGGTAAGTGAGGCTTCACTTCCATGACATCGAGCTTGATGATCTTCGAGCCACTACGTTCTAGAGCTCCTAAGGTAGAGAGTAAGGCATTCCTCTGTGATGGACACGTCCGGAGTACCTCCAAAGCAGACATCGCGTAAGGTGTTTGGCCCAGATCCTCAACAATAGAGTTCTGGGCGGCTTTAGCATTAGGGTTATGGGTGGAGTGCTTGAATACTCCTTTCGGAATACAAAGTGGTGGCTCTGGTTTCTCAATCTGTAAATTCATCTCTGGGGGTGGAGGAGAAGCTTCTAGGCTAGTACTAGCTTTTGAAGAGCTGTAATCTCAAGAGCAAGTGGCTATATCGATTTTTGCATCGACCATATTGATAGAAACACGGTTTCCATCTTGCGATGGTGGGTTTTGACTCCCACCAGACGCATTTTCAGCGTTCAAAGAACTCGAGGCTAAGTGTTGGTTGGGAGGAAAAGGATTCGTTAGCACAGCGGGCGGAAGATTTAAAAGCCTTGCAACCTCCACAAGTTTGGGGCATAAGTGTGTAAGGTGATCATATGTACAAAGTTTACAAGGAAACTTAACCTTACACTTTTCTTTCATGCCCTCTCTAGCATTATCGTTTTGTGTTCCATTATTATTCTTGTCCTTGGGTTTATTCTTCCCACCTTTACGATTATTTTGACCTTTCCATTTATTCCCATCTGGTTGCTAGTCACCATTTGGGTTTTTCGACGATTGCACGAAATGTACATCCGCCAATTGGGTGGGTTTGGAGGATCCAGATGAAGCTGGTCCTCCGATAGACTTCGTTTCCGAGTCTTTGAACTTTACATTGGTGGAACCAACAATGCCATCGGCATGGGGCCCAGGACCCTGTCTAGGATCATGAGTCGACTGTGGTGCGTCAGGAAGAAGGTGGTATAACATCCCAGACTAAGCATAGATCAAATCGAATGGTTGGGCTCTAAAAATGGCCTCTTCCTCACTGAAGACCCTGGAGGTAGCAATGTCCTTTGAAATATGAGCGTACAAAGATTTTAAAAACCATTCTAAAAGAAAGGTCAGGGGTATGGGAGTCTTAACTAACCACTCTCGCCTATGCCATTACTGGATATGATCCAAAATATGAGTACTGGAACCTTGGCGTAAAGTTGAAAAAAGTTCAAGGCCAGCATCGTAACGAACGTGTAGTTGAAAATGGTTAAGAAAGGCTAGCACTAATTGTTGAAAAGACCCATATGTTCCCCTAGGTAGCTCAATATACCATTGTGATGCAATCCCGATAAGAGTGCATTGAAACAATCATAATCTAATAGAATCGTGATTCAAAGAATTCGATGAGCACCAGAGGTGAAAAGTAGTGACGTGATCACCAGGGTCCTCACCATTCTTACCTTCAAACTTTGGAATGTCTGACGGAAGCTTGGTGGGGACAGGGGGCCATGTGGGATCGTGACTCACCTGGTCATTTATTAGTTTAGACAAATCTGGCAGATTAAGCATGGTCAGAAAGGGAATACGGGGTTGCGACACCTGACCCCATCGTCCTACAAAAGACTGAGTATTAGGAGTTGCGTTCCATCCAGGATTCTGGTAAGGACCAAGACCTTGTCCGGAATTAAAAGATCCTCCTCTGGGCAGATTCGTGAAACATGGATTGGGCATCATTCCAGCAGCAATGTTCTGATAAGGGTTATGGAAATTACCCCCAGTTGGATTAGCTCCAAACTGAGGATTGTTAAAACTGCCCCCAACTGGATTAGATCCAGGTTGGTGGGTGCCCAAGACATAAGACTGACCTCCTTCGGGTGGGAATCCGGAGGATTGAAGTGGGTTCGTTATGCCAAAAGTATTGGTTGAATTTGGCATCGAGGGGATGGGGATAGGGATATAGGGCGGAACTTGTCTGTCAATTTGGTTGTTCCATCCAGCTGTAGAAGGATTAGACCCGGGGTTAGGGAAGGGGACACTTCCTACATTAGGATTCATTTGGGGAACATGAGAGCCACCAAACGGAAAGGGAGTGTAAGGAGGTGTGATGCCCCCAAGTCTAAGGCTAGCGTTCTGGCCAGCAGCTGGGATGGCAGTTGAAGATTGGGAAGTGAAACTTGGCATACCATAAGAAAACGGACTAGTAGCCATGGGGATGGTCTGAACATTGTAACTCAGTGAGTGACCAAAACCCCAAAAAGGGTTAGAGGCAAGAAACGAAGCATTGACTACGGGCCGAGCCATAGTACCAGTGTAGGCCTCCGGCGCTGCAACTGTAGTGGCTGCAGGTGTCGAAGGAGTGCAATTAACTATAGTGGGATTGGGAGTTGATGAACTCCCAGTGTTCTGAAGACTAGACTCAGTACTCATTCTTGTGGGATCACAAGTCTGAAAAGTGGATGTGTGTGTACCACTCCTGATAACTCTACGCCTTTTAGAAGGCAATAGCTCGAAAACCAGTGGTAACTGTAACAACCAACGGGACCTGTGAGGAAGCTGGTCCAAATCCATGACGACTTATGACTCTCAACAAATAAAAAGATATCCTAAGGCCAACTAGTAATCAAAGAGCATACTAAAAATTCAAACGGCCAATATGCATGCAAACGGGCTAAAGTGGTTGAGTGGCCTCCCTCGCTAAAGAAGGTATGCCTCGTCCAGGAGGGACCTGAGACTCCCTGCTAAAGTTTGGAGGTAACAGAATCAGTTATAAGGACCTTCGTAGGCTTAACAACCAGTCGGTCAGACCCCCCCGAAGAGGTAATCCTCCATAAAGGTTGTGTGTTGTCTAACCCCTATCTGAGTCAGGATACAAGTAGAATAGCCCCTACAAGTAACCTATGAGAAACCTAAGTCAAGAAACTAATAAACCATTGTATAACCAATGCACAGGCAAGCAGACGTAAGTCTAGATCACCATATGGGAAGGGTAGCAAAGCCCAAAACCTTGAAAGCGCCACCTCTCACAGAGGTATGGGCACTAGTAAGATCCCCAAATACGAATAAATCCACAGAAATATCTATGACGCTAGGTGAGTATCCAGGGGTTATCCCTTCAACTAACTTCACGCGACCTCGTGATTAACTCCGGTGTGAGAAGAGCCTCCTTATATTACCAATTATACAATGGATTTCTCAACTCCCTGTCTCAAACACATAATTTGATTTAATTGCCTTGGAGAAGTTTACTCACAAAGTCCTATTCCAAGGCACTAAATCCTAGGCTAGTTTGTGCACCCTAAAAAAAAATCGTGACTAATCAATTTTAGTTTAAAGCGTAAATTTTATTGGTCGTGAGTACTCAAAAAGATATGGAAATGAAACTGATGGTGTTATGACTCTACATAAAAATAAAAATAGATATAATGCAAAGCCTAACTTTAACTTTTCAGCGAATGATATGCTAAATAAAATAGTGCAATCTTCAATTTTAATTCTACAACTCATAAATAAAATGCAATCTTTTGCTAAATGTGCTAAGCTAATGATAAGGTTTTAAAGACAAAAAATACCAACCAATGCAAAATGCCTATTTTTTTGTATTTTCAACGTATTTAAAAAGAAAATGCATGGACTGATAAGCGACTTGATATATAACTTCTACTATGTATAAAAGCAATCACTTGAGCAGAATACCAAGCAGCTAAGCAGACAACCCAACTACCAAGGACAAATCAAAAATGGAAAACAAAGAGAAAGATGTCGCCCAAAAATTCAACTCCAAAAAGGTTTCCTGTCATCCCAGATAATCTCAATAGGTACCACAGAGACCTAAGAAGGTTCAGTGATCCTCAAAACCTACCCAGCAGTCACTAAACCAAGCAAACAAGCAAGGGGAAAGTGGTATACGCTCTTTTTCAAGAGAAAAGGGTGTATATACGCACCTTGTAGTGGGACAACAAGCATATACACGCGGTTGTCAAAGAAAAAGGGGCATATATCTTTTAAAACAAGACTAGGCAAGGTCAAAAGGCTGAAAACTCAGACCCAGAGTGAACAGACTCTGTCTCACTGTGACACGACAAGAAATACAAAGGCAAAAGAGCAATGTAAGAAGGAAAAATACTTCAACCCTTAGAAGGAAGATCTCTCCCCAGTGGAGTCGCTAATTCTATTACAAGGGAAAAACTCTCTATGGCCAAGGGTAAACCACAACAGACATGTATGATTGCAGAAATCAACTCAATTCCAACATGTGCTATATAAACCAATGTGCAATACAAGGAAGAAGCCTACCTCGATCCAATCGTTTGATGTCGTTCCACCGTTGAGCACTTTGACCGAAAGCTTTACACCTGCAAGAAGTTCTCAACAAACAACCGATGCAAGTATATAGTGACAGTATATAAAATGATTTAGCACATCAGATAGCACAATCTATTAATAAACATTACAAACATGCCCATGGATAATAATCATTTATTTGCAAGATATCGATAGGACGGGCAAGGAGTATTTGTATTAATAATTGATCAACAGAAGTATCAACATTACAGACTTCTGTGTCGGCACGGTTCGAAACCAAGAAACCAAGTTCCTTCCAACTGGGTCTCCACCACTCCAATCCTCCACCAAAGGCAAGCTCATAGCAAAGAGATAAAGAGATCCTCTTGACAATAAGGGAAGAGTTTGGGGGCTGAACAATGTGTTCAGACTTGAGGGACAAAGGGATGCAGACTCAATATGAAGTTATTTCTCCAGAGTAACTTTTCTCTCAAAGTTGAATGCTTTCTCTCTCTTTTTCCATAGCTCGAAATTGTGCTCTTATAGCCTCCAGAATGCAACTGAAGGGTCGACTCGAAACGTTTCCAGTATATGGAAGGCCAAAGATCAGAGAGCTTTTGTCGTGACATGGAAACTCGACCTCATTTTGTATTTTCTGGCACAAATCCCGATATACGTGAGTTGTAGTGGAGCATCAAGCGTATACGCAACTTGCAAAGCAGTTAAGGAGCGTATATGTGGAAAATATATATTTTTGGCTCTGGATTTATTAAAAACGGGTTTGATAAGTCTGCATAGGGAAATGGAAAAAGGCCCTCTGTGCAAGATAGCAATGGTGAGGTAAATCTTGCTATAACAATTTTGTGGGTTTTTTCCAACTCCCCTTTCTTTATTTTGTCACCAAGGGATCAAAAATACATCATTTTAACTCAAATGGCAAGCATTTAATCAATTTTTTAACAAGATTTTATTGAAACAAAGCATACTAACCTATCTCATAATCTAAGTACCTAGCACATTAACCCAGATTAAACTGTTGGGTCAAAAATTACTCTAAGCTAAGACATTTGACCAAGCTTAAACTGTTTGATCAAACTTATTCACTAACCTATCTAATTTGGCTAATATTAAACTATTTAGCCAAATTTATTCACTATCATATCTGCATAAATTGAAAGAGATTGATCATGGTTAGACAGTATGAATCAAGACAACTTATTTCATGGGGTTTTATCATTTTCTTTTCTATTTTTATACACTCTTTTGATTTTTTGTATTTTTTATTTTTCTTTTCCTTCTTTTTCTTTTCTTTTCTTTCTTTTTCTTTTTCTTTTTAAATCATTTGCAGAATAAAATATTATTTACAACATAATGTAACTAGAAGAGGGGATAATAATAACCAGGTGAACCTATGAAACATAGGGTTATAACACCTGCTACTTTACTTTCATCAAAGTTATCTACTTGACATGCATATTTGCTTCTCACTCTTTTTTTCCCTTTGTCTTATGTTTGCTTGTTATCCTTGTAGCTTTGTTTTATGTTGATAAATGTTCCATATAGATCATCACATAAAAAATCAAGGCATCATGACCTAACTAGTGAAGACTTCCCTAGTGATCACAAGGCATTAGCTCACATTATATGCTCTAGTACACACTTTTCCCCTATGTATTATTACTTTGCAATTGTTTTCCCCTTTGTTTTATACTTGTATTGTATCACTTTATTGCCTTCTTATCCTTCCTTGCAACTCTCTACTATCATGTCTCATAGATAACAACTCTTGCAAGGGGGGCAATGTGTAGTGTACATATTTCACACTTTAGCACACAAACACCTACCAACTTAAAGCTACCATGATGTGACCTATTTTTTACTATGTCCATACATGACCTATGCCAATTATGACTTGGTTACCTTTCTTCCTTCATGTGAAGGCCCCTCTATGTTGGATTATTCTCCCTCGAGTCACCCTACCTAGCCTAGATGTGCAACATGATAAGGATTTTTAGTGCTTTGGTAGAGTCCCCCATTGCCTCTCCTCTCTTGTATTTAGCAATTGGTCATCGTTTTGAATATGTTATATGCTTTGGGGAACTCATGTTGTTTAGGTTCTTTCTTAAGCACCAAGCCCCTTATCTAGCCCATAGTTGGTGAGGATTCTTCATTTTGAGTTCAAATACTTGTACAATAGGTATACATATGATAAAAGGCTTTGAACCTACAATTACTAGACAAAGAATGTAGTATGTTTCCTCCATATAAAACTCTTTTCCCAACAACTTTTCAAACATTCATTTCCCCTCGAGTTCGTTTCCTCACCTATGTATCACTCCTCTCCTCTTTGTAAATTATTTTTTAATATTGTTTCCTCCTCCCAGAATCTTGTAGGTATGCTTCCAAATCAATGCCAAATCTCCATCTAGCTCTACTACTCATTATTTATTCTCTTTAGGTTGTTCTTGTCACCTCCAACACATTTATAGGTATCCCTTGCATTGACTTGGTTAAATATTCCTTGAAGGCTTGTTTTCTTATCATCGAGCATATCCATTGGTTTAGTCCCCTCACACACCTTGAATAATTCAACTCTTCTACCTACAATGAGGTTCCAATAGAGCCATGGTAAGATAGGTATCTCTCCTTTCTAAGAGAATTTTGAGTCACCATGAAATACTTTATTGTTTTTTTATTTATGTGGTAGGTCTAGGGTGTTTTATTGCATTATATTAGATATCAAGATCAATTTTTTTATGAGAATATGTAGCAATGCATCCAGGTTCTTTCGAGTGGAGAAACTCTCTTTTGAAGGAAAGTTACATCACTTATATTTAGGTCAAACAACTTGAACACCTACAACAATGTTTTTCCATGTGAGTTTCTTCCTTGTCATCTCCTTTTCATCTTCAACAATTAGGTTCTTTCCTATTTGTTGTTGAGCCCTAATTGAATTACCCTAATTAATCTACAATCCTGGGTCACATAATCAACCCTAATTAACATAGTGTCATTCTCTCCTTCTCTTTCCTTCCCATCTTCCTCTCTCCTTAGGTTTCTCAGTCTTGCCTTAAAACCAAATGGTGATTCCACTCTCTTTTTTCTCCTCATGGTAGTGTGGTTGCTCACTTTAACTCCCATGCTACACTTTCCTTCTACGAAAATTCTCATGAAAAGTTTATGATAATTCATAGTTATTGTTCCCAATGCTCTTAACCACTGGACCAATAAGATCACATCAACACCACCTATTAGGATTGTAGTCACTAGTCTATCCAAGAAATAATTCCCTATAGTGAGCTTAATACTATGACGCTTCCTTCACATCTTATGGTACCTCTATTTGCAATCATTACTTAAACCTCTGGTGCTAGATATATATAGAGAAATTGAGAAGCCTTGCTAGTTCATAGTTAATGAAATTGTGGGTACAATCGATGTCAATGAAAACTATCACCTTTTGTTTCTTGATATAGCCCTCTACCTTGAGAGTTTATTGAGTGCTAATGTCATTGAAAGAATGTTAAGATATAGTGGAAATAGTCTCCTCTATTTCCAAATCTTAAGTTGATTCTAGTTCTTATTCCACTTCATATCTATGTAAAATAATTTGTTTTTGCCACATTTATGCCACTTATCTACTTACTTTATCAATTGAAACACAATACCTTTCTCTTATTTCATCCATTTGTTGAGGTGTCAACCTTGTATTGTGAATGAGGTTAGGAGTGGGAACAATGTGATATCTTTAGGTGTTAGTGGTAACCCTTCTAGTAACCATATTGTCACTTTAAAATCTATTTTCCACATTGAAATCTTTAGCCAAGGATGTAGGCTCAAAGAGATGCACCTAATATTATATGATCTTCTTTAATCCTCCCATAAATAGATCCAACAATTTATCATCAGGAATATATTGCATTATAAGACTCGACTTGAAATCGTTGAATGTACTCTGTAATTGAACTTCTTTACCTAAGTTTTCGTCAATCGACTAAATAATATGTTGCTTATTCTATCTCCATAATGTGCCATCAATTCATCCATAAAAATAGACCAACTGATAATAGAGTTATTTTTGCACTCACAAACACACTAGTATCGTACAAATTGAACAGGTTCTAAACATAAGGATGCAATCCTTACCTTTTGTAGAGTTTGTACTTGATGTAGATAAAAAAAAATCATCTGGAATATACATGTCATGGGATCATTACCATCAAACTTTCTCGTATCTATATTGTGAATGAATTGGTTCCTCGGTGCATACATGAAGTCGTGATTTCATGGAACTCCATACATGAAGTCGTGATTTCATGGAACTCGGTGTGATGAATACGCCTTTGATTGGGACTTTGTCCTCTTGTTCTCTTGATGGGCTGATCAATCACCCTTATGTTGTCTGTGAGGAGGAGAAATTATGTTGGAGAGATATGTTAGGTTATTGATTTCCTCCCTCGTAGTTTTCTAAAGCTCTTCTAACATTTTTGTCTTGAGTTTTCCTAGATTCTCTTCAAGATTCAACTAGTTAGTATCTTGAAACTTTTGAAAAAAAAAATGAAAGTTTGTTCTACTTACCATATTTTTGAGGTCAACCTTTTTTCCATTAGAGTCTCTATTAGCACATGATATGTACTAAAGGACATCATTAATTTTTTTAACCATGTGATTTTTCCTTCTCTTAGGAGTCAATTATTTAAAATTTCATAATTTTGCGTCATAGGGTCAAGTTGCTTAAAATTTTGAGTCATGTCTCATTTAAATAGATCAAGGTGATTGATTTTTATCTTGGGTATAGAGTTGATCAAATACATGGTCAAGTCTTGATGTCATGAAAGTGGGTGTCATCATTTTCACAAAGGGAAGGTATGGGTCATTTCTAGTAATGTAAAGGTCATCATCAAATGTTATAACCCAAACAAGTGTCCAAAGGGTCTAGGAGGATCATCCAACCACCAAATGTCTTGTCAAATTTGTCAAATCAAAGGCGATGCTAACTCTCCTAGAAGTTCATAGCACCTTCAAAAAAGAGACATGTGTCAAATCTTTGGTAATGATGTTTTCGAAAAAGATATCTAACGGTTTATTTCTAGTCTTCAGTGCCTTTCCATCTTCATTCATCCTTCAGGGTTCATTATTGCAAAGATTTATCACCATTTGTGGAATATTTCTGCAAACTAGTTCAGTGCTACGAACTAATTTCTTGTAGAAACTTTCTCTAATGTTTTCATCATAACTTTCGAATCACGATCTGGGATCTTCTGAAATTTGGTGTGGAGAAGAACCATATTACCATTGACTTGCGGACAACAAATCAGCCCAACCCAATTCATATTTTGGAGAAAAGTAAAAATTACGATCTACAGGAAAGTTCGCAGCGCATCCTGCATAAGCGCTACGAACTCTAACATTCTGACAAATCTGAGCTATGGGAGGGATGCCAGTTGTTAGGGAAGGTTCGAATGGTTTCCTAGGAGGTAGTTGGACATGATGGACATGTGTTTGTTATAGAAATATTTGCCTCACCCCATGCAACTTGCTTAGAAGGTCTTTTCCATTTCCCTATGCAGACTTGAAGTCCCTTTTTGCAATTCCCAGAGCTAAAAATTGTATTTTTCACCCTAACAGTTACACAGTGTGTGTATACGCAGGTTGCACCATTACAGCCCACGTACATCAATTTTTATATCCAAAATTAAAAAATGGTGTCAAGTTTCCATGTCATGTCACGGGATCCATGATCCTTGACCTTCCATATACTGGAAACGCTCTTACTTGACCCTTCAGTTCCATTTGAAGGATATAAATGTGGCATATCCAAGCTGTGGAGAAGAGGAAAAGAATTCAAATTTGAGAGCAAAGTTACACTGGAGAAATTATTCACTTCATATTGAGTCTGCATCCCTTTGTCCTTTTAAGTTTGAACACATTGTTTAGCCCCCAAGCTCTTCCCTATTTGATGGAGAACCTTGTTGTCTCTCTTATATGAGCTTGCCTTTGGTGCAGGATTGAAGTGGTGGAGGCCCAACTGGAAGGGACTTAATTTCTCGTTTTTGAATGTGTTGACATGGAATTTTGTCATTCATACACTTCTATTGCTTAAATTTTAATAGAAATACTCTTTTCTCGTCCAATTAATGTCTTGAAAATATTTGAATTGTTATTCCATGGGTATATTTTTTATGAATATTGATGGATTATGCTATTATATGTGATAATTTTATATATCATCACCATATGCTTACATATCGTGGTTGTTGAGGACAAGTTGCAGGTGTATTTCTTTGATTCAATTGCTCAACGGTGGACTTCATCGAACATCTAGAAGAAGTAGGCTCTTTATCTTGTCTTGTTAACATATTTGTTTATATAGTATACTTGAGATTAGAGTTGATTTTGCAGTCATTTACGTCTGTTGTGGTTTACCCCATGCCATAGAGTGATTTTCCTCGTAACAGAATTGATGACCATACTGGGAAGAGAATCTTATTTTCGGGGTTTGGAGAATTTTTCTCCTTTGATTGCTCTTGTTTATCTTGAGTTTCTTATCGTCTGATTGCTTGACAGCCTTTTTTCATTTTAAGTCTGAATTTCTTGGCCTTATCCTTAACCTGATAATGTTTTAATACATATACGCAGGTTTTCCCTTGACAGACACATACATACACGAGTTGTCTTTCTATAGGGTGCGTACATACGCGGTTGTCTCATGAATAGTCACATACATCATCATTTTTTGCTTGATTGTTGAGTTCGATGTTTGTTGGGTAAGTTTTGATGGTTGTTGAGTCCTCTTGGGTCTGTTTCATGACTGTTAAGTGCCTACAGAGTGATAGGAAACCTTTCTTTGGTTGAATTTTCGAGCAGTTTTTCTTTCTCGTCACCTTTGTTCATTGGTTGTCCTTGTACCTTGGGTTGGGTGTTTGCTTCTTGATATCCTTCTTGGTCTATTTATTTTACTTACAATAGGATTTATATATCAAGTTGTTGTTCAATCCTTGCATTTTCATTTCCTTTATATTGAAAATACAAAAAAATATACATTTTGCATTGTTGGCATTTGATCTTTTGGGTTCTTATCATTGATCTTAGTATATGTATGGAAAGATTGCATCTTATTTAAAATTGCATAATTGAATTGAAAATTGCATTTTGAAAAGATTATCATTTATTGAGAATTGAAGTTAGGACTTTGCATTATATTCATATTCATTTCTTTTACTTGTTGAGTCATAACATCATCAGTCTCATGACCGCTCCTTTTTAGTAAACAAAGCCACTAAAAGTAACATTGATAAATTTAAAATTGATTAGAAACGATTTTATTTTTCAAGGTGCACAAACTAGCTTAATACTTAGAGCCTTGGAATAGGATTTTGTGAGTAAACTTCTCCAAGGATATTAAACTCAACATATGTGTCTGACTAAGGGAGTGGTGAAATCCATTATTTAATTGGTGACGTTGGGAGGCTCCACTCACACCGGAGTTAAGCACAAGGTCATGCGAAGTCAGTTGAGGAGATATCCCTCCAATACCTTCTTAGCGTCAGAGATATTTCTGGGGATCTATTCGTATATGGGGGTCTTGCTAGTACCTTTACCTCTGTGAGAGGCGGTGCTTTCGATATTTCGGGTTTTGCTACCCTACCCATATGGTGGACTTGACTTACGACTATTCGTCTACACATTGTTTATATCATGGTGTCTTAGTTGCTTGACATAGGTAGCCACATAGGTTACTTGCAGGGGTTATTCTGCAGGTACCTTGGGTTAGATAAGGGTCAAACAACACACAACCTTTACGGAGGATTACCTCTCCGAGGGGATATAACTGAATGGTTTTTAAGCCTATGGGGGCCCTTATAACTGATTATGATACCTCTGATAATTTGAAGGAAGTCTCAGGCCCCTCTTGGGTGAGGCATACCTACTTTAGAGAGGGAGGCCCCTTTCAGCCACTATATCACATTTATGTGCATATTGGTCTTTTTGTTTATTTTTGGTGTATTTTTTTATTGTTAGTTGGCCTTAGTATTTTGTATTACATTGTGAGTTTTCATTATTATGGATAGTGGAGTCCCCTTGACTCCCTCAGTTAGCACTACCCAGCTTGTGGTCTTTTCTCATTCCATGGGGACGAATCCTTTTGTATTTTCGAATGGTATGTCAAATCATGATACTCAGCCAATACCTTGGGCCTCTAATCATTTTTTTCATGGTATGTCAGACATGTCTTTGCACTTGCCATCCTTTGTCTCGTTGTCTTATGTGAATCCTAGTTTTGGTTCAGGGGCCATGATGCCTCCTTATTCTACCATTTCATTTGGTGGGAGTCATATCCCTCAACCAACTCTTACAGTAGGAGCTTGGAATCTTCCTTCCTATGGATCCAATCCTAGCTTCACTTTTCCAGGAGCAAGTGCTCAAATGGGAGGTGATTCTACTTATTACATCTCATCCATCTATCCTTCTTCTGCTTTGTTGGTTCCTACAAACGCTTTTCCCATGGAAGACCTTTGTTTGTCCTCTAGTGTTTCATCCAGAGGGAGTCAGTATTATAGTATGGGAAACCCCTTTCATGAAGTTCCTTCGTCTTGGGGAAACATATATCCTCACCTGAGTAACCCTTGTCATGTCACTTTCTCTTCACAAGTGGCTTCCTTGGTGACGATGCCCTTACAACCTTTTATCAATCAGTTTGGAGGAGGATACTTTCTTGTTGGACATGGCCATGGTGTACACCAGAACCCTTCCTGGCTTGCAATTTCTCAAAATCAGTCTTTCCCGGAACCTTGGTCTCAAATGTTGCAACCAACCACCACAAGTCTAGTCATTGTGAGTCATATTGGGATTATATCACCAACCTCTACTAGTTATGTTGGAGATAGGTCAACAACCTCTACAAGTCATGTTAAAGACTAGAAACCAACCACTGCAAGTCATGTTGGGGGCACAACTCTAGTCACTGTTAGTCACATTTCACATACATCACCAACCTTTGTTATTCATGTTGGGGATTCATCACCAACCTCTACTAGTCATGTTGGGGGTTCATCATCAACCTTTGCTAGTCATGTCGGGGATTCATGACCAACCTATGCTAGTCATGTTGTGGGTTCATCATCAACCTCTGCTAGTCATGTTGAAGTCTAGTCACCAACCTCTCCTAGTCATGTTGGGCATTCCTCACCAACCTCTGCAAGTCATGTTGGATATTTTCTACTAGCCTCTGCAAGTCATGTTGGGAGCATGTCACCGGCCACTGAAAGTCATGCTAGGGGCATTCATATGATTGAGAAGCCTAGATGTGCAAGACCTAATCCCAAGTTCCTTTGTAGGCTTTATAAAGGAGATCACCTTACTCGTTTGTGCTCTGCTACTGTTGTTGTACAATAAGTGTGGTCCTTGCCTGGGGGCCCTTCATGTTCTGAGTCATCTTTGGTTTCCCAACCTTCTTTGGTTGATACAATGGTTGTGTCGATGAAATCTTCAATCGACACCACTCTTGTTTTGGGAAGTGGTGCGTCTCTCGACCATGTTGTCTCGCATCTTGTTCAACCAGCAGTCACGTCGATGCAATATTCGGTCAACACCACTCCTATTTTTGAGGGTGATGCATCTCTCGACCTTGTTGTCTCACATCATATTCAACCAACAGTTGAATAATTTGTCATGTCAATCCAATCTTTGTTCGATCCCACTATTCTCTTAGAGAGTGACAAGTCTAAGGAAGTGACATTGCCAAATGCAATCTTCGATCAATCCCACTCTTCATTTGGAGGGTGATGTGTCTTTTGACCATGTCCTTAGCATTTCTAGTCCTGTACCTTCTGAACAAGGGAGCATTCCACTATTTTCGATTACACTCCCTCCAAGTCCTAGGGTGGTTTCCTTTGATTGGAATGATCTTGTAGAGCCTCTAATTCCTTCTTCTACACCCTTTCAGATAAGCGACATTCTTCGATATATTGTAGATAAGGTAACCTCTGCAAGTATTTTATCCTCCTCGACTTGGAAAACTTTGGGTTTTCCCAAGCTTATGTCAGCTATCTGTGAGTTGTTGAATTTCAACAAAAGTCCTGCACAAGAGCCCTGGCCTCCCCCATGATATGCTTCTTAGAACATCATCCCTGAGTCTTGTTTAAGCTCTTTTCTGACTCTCTCAAAAAGTGAAAAGATTGTCAAGTGAACTTGTCTCTTTCACACTCGTTAATTGGATTTGAAAGGATGTCTATTTGGTAAACGTTTAACCCTTTCTCGGACCAAGTAGACTAATTTCAAAAAAGGAACACTCTAGTCACTAGTGGCTAGAAGAGTTCTCCTGGGTATTGTTTTATACTTTTTCAGACCTAGGGGACTAAATTTATGAAAAAGTAAAAAGGACATTCTTTGGAGTTAAGTTGTAATTGCATCACATTCTCTTTCTTGCAGTATTGAGCCTATTGTTCGTTCTTGCTTTCACATTATAAACCTATCAACTCAGCAGTTTGCATCATCATCCAAGCAGAGCCTTGTTTATTTCCTTTGCAGCTTGACACCATATACCCCAAGACAAAACATTCCCTTGAGTGTCCATATCCTACATGCACC
The DNA here is from genome assembly GCA_009831015.1 of Picea engelmannii. Classification (NCBI taxonomy): domain Eukaryota; kingdom Viridiplantae; phylum Streptophyta; class Pinopsida; order Pinales; family Pinaceae; genus Picea; species Picea engelmannii. Next base: position 371,649 of record ML787860.1, on the reverse strand, counting down.
TCCTTGCATTGAGCATAGGCATGTTCCACTGTTGGAACTAGTTGCTTACTCATGACACTAGTTTCCTCCTTTGTATCATAGCATTCATTTGACTATGAAAAATCAAAAAAAAGACAGGCGGGAAAAGAATATTACCTCATGTTGGAAGCAGTTGTGTCACCTTTGAACAGAGCAAAAACTTTTGATTCCACTTGTCATCAAAATTTTGGGTTTAGTATGACCTTAGGAAGTTGAGCTTATTACATAGAGCTTACTCCCCCAATTGGTTACTCTTCTAGTCCCTATGGAGATTTTTATTGGTGCCTCCTGCATCACAAAGTTTCATCATTAAGTCCATTATGTCAGATTCATCCATATGTCTCATGCTCTTATTCAAAGGATGTCTATCAGCATGTGTCGACTATTTCTCAGAACTCTTGACTTTGCATATTGGTCATACCCTCAGTGTGTCTCGGAATTACATGAAGTTGTATTCCTACCATTCACCCTGGTCCTACTTTCCTTATGGGTAGGTAACCTTGAACCCATCAGTCGACATTTCCTCATTGGTCACTGACTGGGGGGTTTCCCTTATGCTGGACAGAAAGAAATCTATTCACACGTCAGGATTCGTGTAGTGTCTTGGATTCTATTATCCTTATTGGTGGTTTCCTCTCCTTTGTCGACATTTTTCCTTATTGGATGTTATTCAGAGGGTCTTTTCGTGCATTACTGGCCTCTGGTGCATGCGAAAGACGCATAAGGTCATTGGTTCATGAACATGTTCTTCGTCTGATTTCCTCCAAATCATCAAGCTAAAGCTTTGTACCTTGTCTTGACTGATGAGAGATGCCTTAATGCTCTCCTTTAAGTAGGTCTCCTTCCATCAAATTCAGCCCATTTATTCTGGAAACAAGGCATGGAGTATTATAAGTACGTAGAGGCTTGGAGTCATCAGTGGCAGGTTCTCTTGCCATTGACAGTTGGGAATACATCAATGTCTCATAATCGATGGATTCTTCAAGTCTTCAACCTCAAAACCTTTATTCACACTTGTAAGAATGTACTCGGTGCCTTGATACCTACTTTCATTATCGGTAGGTTGTCTCGCATTTGTTAACGGTATACCTTAATGACTAGTAATCAAACGAAGTCTCATTATGTTTGACCTCAACTCCTTTATTCACATGATGTAGACTTCAACCTTTGGCAGATCGTGTAGAAGATCTGAAGACATCAGTTCATAGTTGCAACTTTCCTAAGTTGTTGCTATCATTCATTGGACCAGTACCTATATGACTTCAGTGATCATGGGAGATCAAATTGCACTCCATTGTATATAGATATCTTCAGATTGATTTTGAGACTGATTTTCACTGGGTCTTGTTCATGACTATGATAGGCTTTGGCATGTATCTACTTTTGTATTGCCTATCCATGGCCATGAACAGTTGTTTGGTATATTTCCACATGGATCTATAGTGTAATTCAAATTAGAATCCATATGCACAAAGTCATTATGGATTGTAATATTCTTATGAGCAACTAGTTCGTCCAGTTGGGTCTCCATTACTCCACTTCTGGTAATTATAATGTATTTCGGCCATCATAGATACTCCTCTAACCTCACACATTAGGGGGAATCTGTTATAGCAAGATTTGTCTCACCCCATGCAACTTGCTCATAAGGCCTTTTCCATTTCCCTATGCAGACTTGAAGTCCCTTTTTATAGTTCCCAGAGCTCAAAATTATATTTTTCTACATATACGTGCCCTAAAAGCTATACAAAATGCATATACACAGGTTGCACCATTACAGCCCACGTACATCGGGTTTTGTGCACAAAATTAAAAAATAGTGTCAGGTTTCCATGTCACATCATGGGATCCATGATCCTTGACCTTCCATATACTATAAACACTCTGATTCGGCCCTTCAGTTCCATTTGAAGGCTATAAATGGGCCATATCCAAGTTGTGGAGAAGAGGAGAAGAATTCAACTTTGAGAGCAAATTTACTCTAGAGAAATTATTCACTTCATATTGAGTTTGTATCCCCTTGTCCTTTTAAGACTGAACACATTATTCAGCCCCCAAGCTCTTCCCTATTTGATGGAGAACCTCATTGTCTCATTTATATGAGCTTGCCTTTGGTGGAGGATTGAAGTGGTGGAGGCCCACTGGAAGGGACTTAGTTTCTCGGTTCCGAACGTGCCGACATGGAAGTTTTTCATTCATACACTTCAGTTGATTACATTTTAATAGAAATACTCTTTTCTCGTCCAATTAATGTCTTGCAAATATTTGAATTGTTATTCCATGGGCATATTTGTTATGAATATTGGTGTATTATGCTATTATATGTGCTAACTTTATATATCATCACCATGTGCTTGTGTATCTTGGTTGTTGAGGACAATTTGCCAGTGTATTGCTTTGAGTCAAGTGCTCAACGATGGACTTCATCGAACGTCTGGATGAGGTAGGCTCTTTATCTTGTCTTGTTAGCATATTTGTTTATATAGCATACTTGAGATTAGAGTTGATTTATGCAATCATTTCCATCTGTTGTGGTTTACCCCATGCCATAGAGTGATTTTCCTCATAACAGTGTTCTATCACCAAATCAAGTAGCATGACATATTTCAAAAGTCATTTATCACAATAGACAAGATCCAAAAAAATAGGAATTTGTTATGTTTTTGTTGGAATCTTTCGTAACAGACTCCTAAATGGAGGAGGATCATATGTAGCTCCTTGGTTTCAACCTCCTTACAGTAGAGAGAGATCACTCACTATATACGAATGGGATTTTGATAAGGAAAAGGAGGGATGGATGATCCAGAGAGGAGAGAGTTGGAGGAGTAGTTTTGTTGTTTTTTTTGTAAGCCTGATGGCATTCATGTTTTAATCATTTATGTTATTGAAGATCCATGAGAGTTGTGTTATCATATTATTTGAACTACTTTGTTTTTATTTCTTTACATCTTCTTGCTTGTATAAATTGCAGATTCATGGAATCAAAAACTGCCCTTGATTAATAGATTCTTGAGTAGTAGAAGATCTGTTATAACTTGCCTATTAAATCATTGTTTTAGTCAAGTACCTTGCATTCACTTTTTTAGAAAGGTTTATTGTTTTGTGAATGGTCCACTTTTTTTATCTCTTCATTCCTCTACCCATCATTATATAAAAAAAAATTGTTTATTATGTAGCTTGATTGCCTTCACTGAACAGGGTATTTATGAATCCTTGCCCAATGGTAGCTATTGATCTGCAGTTAGCTTGTTTCCCTCTTCCTTTCCCAGTCTTGTTGATCCACCTACTCAAACCAATTCAATCCTAAAGAATAAAATGGGTACTGGGATTGTCTTTCAAGCAATCTAAGGACAACTTCTAGTGCTAACAGTCTCCATGGTTGCAATTTTCCTTCCAACTTGGAGAAGAGAAATTCCAATCTTGCTTCTCCTATTGTGTCATGGGTGATTCTTCTTAAGTCTTGGCTAAAGTAACATTTGGGCCAAAATTAACTATATGGGCATGGTTCCAATTACCCAAACTTTCAATAGTTATCCTCTGTAAACAACCTACTACAAATACAATCTATGCTAAATTGTGTTTCCAATGGGTTTTGAATCACCTCAATCAAACCTTCCAATAAAAAATTATGCCAAATTTAAGTTCACATGCCTTTTCAGCCATTAGTTAGGGATTGCTCTATAGGTCAACTCTGTAATCAATGTATCTATGAATTTTTTGCACTGATAAGCATGGAATTTCCAAAATGTAACAACTTGATACGTCTTCTCTATAGTGCTAGTTTTGAAGGCGAAAAACCGAGGATTGTTCACTGTGATATCGAATGTTATGTACCAAATAAGCATAATAAATACCCAATTCAGTAATGTCATGCCTGAATGAAGTGAATGGGTGAATTGAGATGAATCCTCTTGGAGGATGCAACCTCCTATTATAAGATATTCAAATGTGCAATATAGGATGATCCTTCAATTATCTCCTTGGTGTATATATAACAGATGAAGAAGGTCTGAACAAATCCTACAATAATAATCCTACCTAACTATAATCACCCATCCCTCAATGACAATGGGAGGTCACTAAGGGCTCCACTTCTTGGACTCGATGATGAGCCCTGTGGGATGTAGGTTTGTGTCGATGAACATTGTTGTAAGGTGCGAAGGTGGTCCAAATGGAGGAACCTGCCATGGAGGATGGGTGATTTCTTGCATGCATGAGGTTGTGTGCCAAACATGAATGGACACAGTTAGATCCATTAGTAGGGTGTACATGTGCCTCCATTTTTCCTCCATGGTTAGTATGTTTGAAGAATTGACTAGTATGTAGCATCATAATAACAGTATTATGAAGACATACATATCAATAATTTTACCACTCTCTATCATCAAAAGAATAAGCATACCTTTAATAAAGAATGTAAGGCAACTCACCTCAAATCCACACTTATCAATAAATCCACCATTTAGTTTGTGCAATTTCTACTTATAATATGGTTTACACAACCAAAATGGTTGTGCCTTATCATATTATTAAGTCAAAATGGAACCTTTTTCTTGTTTTTTTTTTAATATATTAAAATATAAATTTTACAAAAAGTAGGAATTTGTTTCCCCATGAGATGAAACATGAACTAGAATTTTCACAAAACTAGAATTACAGTTCAGGCTAAGATTTAGATTTGTTAGAATACAACTACCAAAAAGATTGTCAATAAAACACGAGTTATTATCGTTCCTATGAGATCATGCCTTGGTCTTTCACAACTAAAGCTACAATCATTATCAGGACTAAAAGTAGGTAGAGTGACTAATTTGGCAAATTCTCAACGCAATGTTGCCATTTTGTCATATGAAACGCATTACCATGTTGACTTGATCGATCCTTCCCTTTACAAAACATATTTCAAATTAAATTTTGGAACAAACCTTGGAGAATGATCCCTTCTTCTTTCTAAGTCCCTAACTCTCTAATCTTCTTCTAACTTTCATATCAACTCATGAGTTGTTGCCAAGGTTTCCTCCATTATCTCCAACATTGAGTCTCATAATTTAGACTTGGATGCAAATTTATTATTATTATTTTGTATCGTCCCCAGCCTCCAAGATTAGCCACTCCACACAAAAAAAATTCCTCTAATACCATTAACTAACTGCCATGCCTTGCATATGTAACAATTATGGAGAACCAACAATAACATACACATCAATATATAATTATGTACAATTACAACAAACAAAATAAACATAAACATACACACAATAATTAACATGCAAACACACATAAAAGAACACTTTTGTTTTGTTGTAAATCACCAACTGCATGCAGACCTCGGACATTCCTCCCAGCCATAGACTCTATTGTTCATGCACTCCCAATAGTAGGTCACCCCTTAGCTGGGGCTATGACTCCACAAGGGAAAAGACTACCTAAGCTAAACTAAGGTCTAACCAACAACACAATAAAGCACAGGCTCGGGTGCCAACTCCAACAACAATTCCTAGTTCACAGTCTCTCATTCCCCACATCCTATCCCACCCCAGGAAGTGTACCTCTTATCTACTCAACAGTCTTTTAGTTGTCCCACTTCCTTTCCAGGGCTTCAGTAACATGCCAACAAGGAATTCTTAGAGCTTTGTAGCACTTGGAACACATGGTTTCTCTCAAAGAGTTACTACACCCACTAGGCCAACGCACAGAGAAACTTATTCCCAACAATTCTCTCACCCATGAAGAATGCTCCATAGACCTGAAAACATTCTTCTTCATCCCAAACCACCGACGATTTACTAGATAATAATCAACTTCATCTTACACTCTCCAACTAAAGTACATACGATGGAAGAAATGAGTGAATGATTGGAAAGAATGATTTAGAATTACACTAATTCCCCACATTATTATGCATGTGTTCTTTTTTACACTTGGCACTCAAGGAACTAACATGTCCCCCACTTGGTAATTTGTTCCCCTTGCTTATGAACTTAGGATAAAACATATCATAAGACTTAGAACTTGGGAATATTATTATTTTATGCATTGTCTTAATCACCCTTGACTTAGCCCTTTTTCTCAAGCCCTTAACCCCCTTTCCCTCTCATGGAATCCTATCCCCCCATACTCTTTTGTCTAACTTGGTTTGTAACAATGATGTATTTTATTAATATAAGTGAGTGTGATTGCATATTACATTTGCTAGGCTCAGTGGCCTTTCAACTCATAAGCTCCTAGGCCTAAATCACACAACGCGCTCTGGCCTCAAAACATATATACAAAGGCACTCTAGACAAAAACACCCTCACCCTGGCTCACCAACCTATAAAATATGTGTACATTTACAATTGGGGTTTAACCTAGGGGTATTACATTCCCCTCCCCCTTATTTATGCACCGTCCTCGATGCATTATATACACATGTACAACAAAATTCTTCAAAAAAACACCAAAAATATGCAGGTACTCCTCTTGCGTGGCATCCTCGTGCTCCCACGTTGCATCTTTAGGACCGCAATAGGTCAACTATACCTTTACCAACCCTATTGCTTGATTCTAGAGAAACTTGAATTTCCTACCCAATATGCACAGTGGTTGAACTTAGAAGTCGCCTTCTTGCTCCCCCTGAATCACATTCCAATCAATTACATGATTAGCATCAGGCACATACTTTTTAAGAAAATCCACATGAAACACAATATGTATGCACATGGATGCAGGCAGTGCAATCATGTATGCAACGGGACCAATCCTTTCTAGTATCTTAAATGGTCCATAATATCTTACTGTCATTTTTGGGGAGTTCCCCAATTCGAGTGAACTATTCTTAGCTTTCAATTTCAAGAATACATGCTCCCCCACTTTAAATTCTCTATGTGTTATGCCTTTGTCTACATAACCTTTTTTCATATCTTGAGTAGCCTTTAAATTTTGTTTTATTTTCACCATCTGCTCTTCCATTTCTCTGAGCAATTTCGGCCCAACCACTACTCTTTATGTTGGGTTGTCCCAACTCACTGGCATGTTGCACTTTCTACCATATAATGCTTCAAATGGGCTCATCTTTAAAGATGCCCGATACCCATTATTATAATCAAACTCCACTAAATGTAAATAATCTTCCCATTTTGATGGTTTATCTATCACATACATTCTTAGCATATATTCAATCACCTAATTGACCCTCTCTATTTTCCCATCATATTCTAAGTGATATGTTATGCTAAAATTCAGATTTGTTCCAAATCCTTTAAATAATCCCTTCCAAAATTTTGATGTAAACTTAGGATATCTCTCAGAAACAATTGCCTTAGGCACACCATGTAGCATAGCAATTTCTCTCATATAAATCTCCACATTGTTAGCTTCCTTATGAGTTATCTTCACTGGAATAAAATGAGCATCTTTAGTTAGCTTATCCACCACAATCGTGACAGAATCATGTTGATTCATTGTTCTAGACAACTTGGTGCTAAAACAAATTGTCTCAATTTCCCATTTTCACTCAGGTATGGGCAATGGTTGTAGAAATATAGTTGGATGTCTATGCTCAGCCCTTACCTTTGGACATTCTAGATGTCTCGCTATATAATCAGTCACCTCTTTCTTCACACCTAACCAAAAATATTGCCTCTTTACAGCTTCAATTGTTTTTTGGTAACTTGGGTACCCATGCATTTGCATTTACTTCAGCACTATATTTTTTAGCTCCTAAGATTTAGGAACATATATTATGCCCCTGTACATGAGGATTCCTTCCTCTGTTTGCTCATAATCTTTAATTTTCTACTAAAAATTACCCTTTTGTAATATTTCTTTTGTTTGCACATATTGATGATCTGATTTTGCAGTTGTTGTGGTGAATTCCCCCTACCAATAGGTGAAATCCCCCTTGGATCGAATTTCCTTCGATCCCAGACAGAAGGAAAACAAATGGTTTCTAATTTTCCTTTAGACCTATTTCAACAATCAAAGTAAGAGGAAAGAGATGGAAGACATTCCTTTCTACGATGGTTGTCCCTGTTTCTCCAACCTTTGACCTTGTTGACCAAGCTCCCAAGCGCAAGATGGGACCTGTAATGAAAAAAGAGGAATCTCCTTTCTTCTACTCTATATTGTTAGATAAATCTATCTATGATGACTTTACAAAAATAGACATACATGTAATCAATAACGCATCATATGAAGGGAATAGGCCAAGTTTATTTATTAAAGGAAAGCAATGATGAAGCTCTTATAATCCAACGTTGACATTGCAACAGCTTCTCCAAGCTATCTTATCCAACCCTCTCATGAACGTCTCAATATCATAATTATGATGCTCTGATGAATTATCCTTACAAGATCAAAGGTTTGACACTTTGAAATCCTTTCTCCCCTTTCACATTGGAATTCACTCATTAAATAGGAGTTGGAGGCTTAACCACCCTGAACTATTTTAGGAAATAGTTGAGGATTCGGCTCCATAAGTTGGGATTGAGTTTACCTAAGATGGATCCATGAGATATGACTCAAATCCTTGACTTCATATTCTCGGAACTAACCCTTAGAATAAGGTGGGCTAGCCATAACTCCCTATTAGCGCTACCCTCTGGACTAGCTCTTCCCATCGTGTTGTCTCTCTGTGCATTTCCAATTCCAAATACCAGTTCTTCAAGATTGTGTCCAGTGTGTGTATAAATTAGTGCGTCCATTTTGTTTCTGGTACTGAACTCCATAAAGCCCTGCACTGCTTAACATGACATGTTGGGTCACTTTGTCATGTATACTTCTGCGCAATGTTTTCTTCCTCGGTCCCAAACCTTAATTGCATGAGTCTGTTGCATTGTGACTAGTCTTCCATCCCCTCTCTATGTGCATCCCACCATCTGGCTGGAGTTTCTTTTAGGAACACATCTAGTGCTAACAACCTTTGTTATTCGGGTACTTGCAACCCAAATTCCTTTACAAACAAACTTATATCAGTTAATCCATCATACATGGGTGTATCACACAACTCTATTCCAATCCAGTGCAAGGATCGGGTTATATGTGCACATCGTCTAGTTGACACTTCATGCATCCTTTGTTGCCAATGCTCTAGACCTTCTTCTAAGTCTGATGCACATGAACTAATACTTCTCCAACTCAGTACACCATCTATTGTCGATTTGACATAATCCTCCATCCGCGTAGTCATGTTATATAAGTGGTCAATTTCATTTCCCTCGGTTGGATCTATGTATCTCTTTCCTTCTCATGGTTCAAAGGGTGCAGTAAATTTCAAATCTCCAACCTCAAATATCATCTCCCTCCTTTTCAAGTTAATGATTTCTTGGTTATCAAAAGCCCATTCTAGTCCCATCAATGTTGGATATGGTTGACTGTCGTCTATGATCTCAATCACTTCAAACTTTGCAATGCTACGCACACCATCTATGTTCATTGGTACTCATGTCAAATTACCAACCATGACTATTTTTTGTTGATTTGCGAGCCTTAACTCAACAAGAGATCATACTAATTTAGGTTTTCCCATCATCTCCCATGTCTACTTGGGTAAAACATTCACGTCGGACCCCAAGTCCAAGATAACATTATCCACATCATACTCCCCAATCTCTGCACTAAATATAAATTTTCCGTTGGTTCTCTTCCTGCATAGTACCTGATTTACTACCCTTTGTGCAAGAGGAGTTTCCCTTCCTTGTGTACAGTGATCAATCATGTGATATAGTGTACTCAGTGTCGTTTTAGCTTTCATTAGCTCTACACAACTCCTCAAAAAATTTGTTAGCATACTTACCTTTCCAGTTGGTTTCTCTGGCACAACATGATCTTCTACATCAGGTGCGGATGATGTTGAGGCTCCCAAATCCTGTTCAAGTACTTCTTTTCTTGCTTTCTGATATGTCATATTTTCTTGCTAAAGATCAAAGGTTGCCAAGGGCCCTGTTGACTTCCTTACCCATTCCTTAGCTTGTTTTCCTCCATTCATCATATCATCTCTTGTTCTAGCTCCTCCACGCGTAGCAACTGATATTCTTGGTCCTTCATAGCGTTTTTTAGCTGATATCTATTGTACATTCTGATTTTGATTCTGGTTCTTATTACCTTTGGCTTGCCATTTCGTAACTAGTTGAGGTCAATCTTATGTCACATGATCCAATGCTCTGTAGTATGTGCATGTTGTACATAGATTCGGGTAGTCGCGGGTCAAGTGTCTCGGTTGATTACAGTTATAACATATTATTGGTCCTCTTCCTCCTCTACCGAAAGTTCCTCTGCCTCGATCTCTATCGAAATTTCTTGTGCCTCGCCCTCTACAAAAGCTTCCTATATTCCCTGGATTGAAGCCGCTTTGATTATTGTATTGCGGACCACCCCCATCTGCTACAGCATTCTCCTCATGAATCTTGTACATATCTGATGTGCTCTCCTTCGTCAAGTCGAACGCGTGGAAATTCATTTATTCATGTCCCACGGACTTGCAAAAATTGCAAAACAAGTTCCTTGGTGTACTCTGATACTTCTGTAGTAATGGAAACTCGGTGGGATGATGGCCCCATTTCTTACATATCTCACAATACCCTCCTCATGGTAATGGATTCAGCGCTCCAATTTCCAAATATTACGTGAATGTTCAGAATTTGTCCTTGTGATGGCCTTCAATCCTACACTTGGTACACCAAACTTGTTCTCGTTTCCCCTTCCCTTTTGTAAGTTCTACTAGTTGAATAATCAAAGCAGCCAATTGTGTCTGAACTTGTGTCATTCCTACACTGTCTCCTACAGGAGATGATTTCAACTTCATTACAATTTCCAGCTCCTTAGGCTGCGACGCAATCTTCAGTTGTATCAATGGCATGCGAATGTGTGGTAGAAGCCTTGTAATAAACCATTCTTGATGGTTTTTATCAAGGATCTGGAAATTCAGTCTACCCATCACATTCTTAAACCTCTGATTGAAATCCCATACCGAATCTATTTGCACCTGTTTAATCTCCTTTGGTTATGTGATGTACTGCGACTCCAACTTTGGCTTCTTGAATTCTTTCGACAACACTTTCCTTATCTCTGCCAAATTCCTGGCCTATCCTGTAGGCGTGATACTCTGCAACTTCATATACCATACTAGCACATGACCTCTAAATGTTGTCGCTAATTGCACATACTTCACAACCTCATCCTATACGTTCTTAGCAACCCAAATTGTTTTGCAAACAAACATATGTTGTTTTGGGTCCTCTAACCCCACTCCCTGGAACCTCGATAGTCTAAGGGTGTTTCCTACCCCTTCCATGTTACTTTGTGTAGTCCCTCCTCTTGGTGATGTTGGTTGACTTTTATTCTGACTCTAACTTTGCGCACTACTTCCACTGTTTTGACTGCTACTACTTTCTCCTCCATGGCTAACTATAATGGATTTTGATAAGTCTTCAACTATTATCTTTGATTGTGGTGACGCACATGGGGTCATGGATTCGACATAGGACTTTGTCTGAATATGACTTAATGGTTCTTCTATTACTAGAATGGACTGTACTAGAACTCCTCTTCTTCTCCTCCTATATATGGTATCTCCATGATTCAGACAATTGCACAAGGTTCTCTCCCCTTTGGCTCATTGTGCAGCTCTCATTTCCCAGCCCCAGTCTTTCACCTCTTGCACCTCCTTCCTCCGTACAATACTCAAAACTCATATTCTTCCTCGGGTATACCCTCTTCTTGCATCCTCAGTCCCTTCCTTCCTTCTTCATCGCTTCCTTCATTCTCTCATCTTCTCGTACTATCCTCTTATCATCCCCCAGTTACCCTATGTGCGATTGTCATCACGCACTTATCACACAACAACATCTTTATCCACGTAGCCAACGATTTCATGAAACTTCCGCGCGAACCCTTGAAAAAGTCCCTTTCTAAAACACTATATGATTGAGTACAATCTATTGCAAATTATATAATACATCCTCCTAGTATGTTATCCAACCAGAAATCAACTTCACGAGTAGTTGGGTGTTGACTATTATTCTTGCTATCTACTTCTTGGGATGACCCAAGTTTAGATCTGAACGGGTTTCCAACAAAACCCTCTAAAACTATCGGCGCTCCTGGTAAACTAGAAGGCAACACAACACACCTAATGTATTGCGTAGTCTCACCCAAGATAGTTCTATTGGTGACTGCAATGCTCAAGTGCTTGCAATCTAGGAATGAGTGGATATTCTGGAATTATATTTGATCTTCTTCGGGCCTTAATCGAATTATTCCCTCTAATATTCATTCATATATTAAACCTATGCATGCAGTTTAATAGATCTAACTGAACGATTTGTTCATTCATTCATAATCTAGCTACTGACAGAATGTAAATATGCAATAACCATAGACATAACACAGATTTTACCGTGGTTCACCCCCTCCTAGGCTATGTCCACAAAGATCTGGCTTCTTAGGCTTTTTTATTACATCTCTACAAAATATGGCGTTGCGTGCACTACACTTCCAATCATACAGTCATGAAAGAGGTTCCACAACCTCTGTGAGGCAGACTAAATCACATGAGGATCCTCAGCTTGTGATCTAACCCTCAAATCTAGTTATTCTACTCTTCTACATCTCAACATCTTACAATATGGATCAGAACTATTTTGGAATCTCAACAGTGCCAAAACACAACAACCTCTAACAATTCATAAAAACCTTCAAACCCCGACCTAGACCTGCTAGGTTCTTATTTATACTAATTTACAAGTTTATTATATGTTGTTCTTCCTGAGTTTATACTTTAAGGCTTTAAAGTATACCGTCAAGGCATCCAAAAAAGATAGAGAGAGTTAAGGGATAAAAAGTATTGGTTTTATAAAGGGTAAGCTAAGTTTTAAAAGATCAATTTCTTTGTTTTCAAAGTTTGTTATTTCTGTTGTGAAACATGTAAGACGAATGTCAAAAAGTTGAATTAATCGCATATCAAAATTAAAGGTCGTTTCATGTATCAGAGTTAAATTTCAAAGAGAAAATATGCATGAAATGAAAGAAAAACATAGAGTTGTTGAACAATATGAGGCATCAATTAAAGAGGAATCTCACTTTGTGACAAAAGAAGAAAATGGACAAGAAAAATTTGATGAAGTATATGATATTGAAACCTAAGATGTTCACAAGTCTTGTACCTACTGATAGCCGATATAGAGGAAAAAATGTAAACGATTAAATGACAAAAATAATTAATCACCACAGTGGGGTTGTACTAAATTGCAGCTAAGCATTCATCAATAAGATATATGAAAAACATGAAACAACAGAGGAGCACATAACTCAGGCTTGACAAGATCTGGAATCTTCAATCATCATTTGTATTAATTCATAAAAATCTTAAAATTTCTTCCTTACAATGTGCCGAGAAAAATCCCTTTCTTAGTCTTATGAAATTGTATTTATACAAAGTTGTCAATTCTTGACAGTTGGTGATTTCCTAACTCCTAGGGCTAATGGTTACAAAAATGAAAACCTCAATTGTTTGCATGGTTGTCTTTTATTTTTTCTATCAACTAGATAATATAAGCTTTCAAAATGATACTTCATTGTTTTATTGAAGCATCTCCTTCTTTTGATCCAATACATTTGACACATTTTTCCAGAATGTACACAAAACTTCTGGAAGCCACTAGAAGATCCTTCGCTTCAAATAGATAAAACTTTCTCTAAATTTTCGAAAGCCGATCTTCAAACCCTTTATCAACAAACTTAATTGATTGCAATTTTAAGTTTGGTTGCACCATCCACTTGTCTATTAGGGTAACATCAATTTCCTTTAGTTGTGAAATTTCCATCTGAATCTCGTTCAAGCTCTCTTTGAAGTTCAACTCATGTCTTACAATGTTTATCTGTCCTAGTATCCCAGTGCAATTGTCTCTTCCAATACCTAATGATCGCTTGTTTAACAAATCAAAGATTTCTTTGCAATCATATTTGATTTCTTTAGCTATTCTCTTGTTTTTGCTATGTTGGTTTCCCATACTTTGAGCATGATATCACCTCTGATCTTCTCTGTCACAGATAGCTTTGGAGTTTTCGATATTTCTTCGTTTCCTGAACATACAACTGCTTTCTAAAAAGTAGTCCTTGCTGCTTTAGCCTCTTTTTCCTTCAAAATAATATTATCAAGGGATTTACTTACTTCTTGAAAATAATTATGAATAATCTCTACCTTAGAGATCATTTTTTGTTGCTTAGCTTCTATCTTTGTATGCACCTCCAATGAATGGACCTGAAAAACTTTCAAATCTATAACCCGGCCTTCTGTCAAATTCAATTTAACCTGTAATTTTCTTACCAGTTTCTCTTGTTGAATAGCCTACATTTGACTTGTCTCCACCTTCTTGTTCATCTCGTCTATACTTGACTTAAGCAATCGAATTTCTTGCTTGTCAACAGTTCTAGCCTGCTCCAGACCTTTATTTATTTCTTCTCTGATATTTTTTTCGACATTTTTTAATTGGTTTTGCAACTGAACTGTCATGTTATTACTCTTTTTCAGCCTTGTCCTCATACTGTCAACAGTGAATAGATTAGTTGTCACCAAAGCTCCCATGGAGCCCGCTACCTCTGTAGTGAAATCTTCTTCCTCCAAGTTCTACCCATCTATCAACACTCTGTTCTTCTTTACCATAGAACCTTCTCTCTGATGCATCTCTTGCTTCAACACAGCCTTCCTCTTTTTACTGAAAAAGTAATCAGAGGGAGGTATCTCATCTCTAGAGATATGAGTAAGGTCACTAGCATATATGGCTTGTAGCTGGGGGATCCCAAAAGTGGACTGTAAAGGAGTCAAGGAAGCAATGGGACTACCCAACTCTGTAGATTTTGTTTCCCCTGTTGTTTTGGGGATATCAATATGAATAGTTGATGATGAAAGGGGAATTGATTTACTAGACTCGAGAGGTGTCTCAGACCTTTTTTCTGTTTTGGATCCTGGGTTCTCTGTCTGTGGAACTTCTTCTTTTTCGAAGACGTTTCAGTCTCCTGTGGATTTTCCTCGATATTTGCTTTAGCCTGTAGCTCTTGTTCGAAACCTGGGGGAGTATTTTCTTGTGCTGGAGGAGCGGTTGTTGATTCTCCCTGCAGTACCTTTGGTAAACCACTTCACCTGTGTCTCTGGAAGGTCAAAAAACTGGTCTGCAAGTCAGGTGATAATGCCTATGCCCTGTCTAACACCTCCCCATAGGTTCTGGCCCCTTTAAACATGTTATTGCAAGGGGATTTTTCATGTTCATATGCTTTCACAGTGAGCCATGTGAATTCCCACTATTTGATAAGGGTCGTGTTTCTTGTGTTCGAGATCTACCAACTTGACCTCTTCTAGTGTTGTAGCTTCAACCTTGGAATGACCCAAGTTGAGTAGCGAAAACTTCCCAATCTATACAGGGAAGACTGGCCATAATTTCTTTTGGGTTGTCTTCAGTTCTATCCTAATGTCACTCATTACTATCTGATAGGCTACCTCCCTGCACACCAATCTGTCAGGAAGGAATTTCAGAAGTGCGTGAGGAGGAATTGAGCATCTGAAAACCCTGATATAGGAGAAATTTTCCTCAATAAACCAATCGGCAACCACCTTGAGGTTTCCTATGACTGTCTCTAAAATACGAGGGGGTGTACAGCCATACAACATCTAATGCACCGGTATCACTACGAAATGACAGATTTCGTAAAACCAATCTTTAGCATTTTCTTCCCACAGCTTAGAGTGATACTCATGAATGGGTTCAGTGCAGGTTGGGTTCCAACTCCAATTCATCAAGGGGAATGGAGTTGTGAAACATATAGCATCCATAATGTATGTGGACATGTAAAAGGCTATTGGTCGGCCTTTGGATCTCGCAGTTTGATACTCTATAACCTCCTTAGCCAGGTTATCTAATAGAATCTTGTTCCAATTGAAACTGTGGCCTTCGACTGCTTCATGTAAAAGGGGCACCCATTCTGCAGGGAAATGGGTAGGACTTTTCTTCCTGAGGAGTCTACATAGCATCAGACCTACATAGACCATGTACTCATTTAATGGGGTTGTGGCATAAATGCCATGGGTATCGGCCTTGAATTTTGTTGGGTGTTCCCACCAGTCTTTGATTATGTCGGAGTATGTTTAATCTGCCTCTGTGCATTCTTTCCTTTGAAATTCACTTACGAATTCTTTATTATAAATATATTTATAATTGGGAGACAATTTGTACATTACTTGTATATGCTCCGGTCAGAAAGAGCCGACGACGACCCCTCGGCTGTCTAAAATGCTCCTCGTCTGTATGTTTGTTCTCTCTAAATCCCAACTGATCATATCATTGCATGACATGAGTCATGGGCGTGTGGCTACTTTGTGAAGCTCGAACTCTGCTATGTCTCGGAGTTTGTTATCAGAATCATGGGGGAAATTCTTGAATTCGTAGTCCAAGGTTTCGAAAATTTGCCTCTAGGATTTGATTGAATCAATGGTGTGCAATGTAGTATCAGATATGACATCTCCCTCCAGGCTTGAGCTTTCAACTGCTTCTTCACTTTTCTTAGGTGCCTTTCTGGGTGCCATAATGTTCGTGCTAGAACAAAAACATGTTGCAAAGGAAAAATGTATAAGCTTGGCTGAATGCAACTCACTCTTGATTGTAAAAAATAGAATGAAATTCGAAACACAAAACCTTTATTAACCTTTAACTCGTCTTACAATGAGCGTACTGACGCAGGCGATAAGAATTTAATGTTTTAATGAGGAAGATACGCCTGGAGATACGCATTTGTGTTAGAAATATATCCATTTTTCCATTATAGATGTTGCCGCATATCAGCCATTTCAAAACATGGAGTTTCGAAAGGAATACTTTCAACAATTCCCGAAAAACGAAACGCGAAAAATCATTTTAATTATCATTAATCATGTTTATAACTAAATTAATCTAGTTTTAGGCTTTTAAAAGACTTTCTTGATTTCGCATTTCGGAATTTTGAGGATCGTGTCCCCAAAAGGTAAGTCATAAGCAAACCCCGAATCACGAAATCGCGATGGGATTAATGAAGGTGCTAATCACTTGTATTAATCATTTAATTAATCGAGGATAGTGATTAGTTTCTACTTTACTGGAATTCGGGAATTAGGGGTTCGAGTGTCGAGACTTTGATAGCACTTTGATACAAGGAAACCCGAATCGTGACATGATTAATGATTTGTTGATTATGTTTAAGAGTTTAATTAAACGCGATTAAAGGATATTTTGTGAAAGCGCGTCAGGATTTTATAACATTTTTTTTTAAATCCTTTTCGGTATTTCGGTACCGGGACTCTGGATTTGTTAATTGAAAATCATACTTCGTGAATAACCGAACCTCGAAACCTGGAAATTTCGAAATACTTTTGACACCTTTTTAGAACAAAGGGCGGCTCTATAACTAGAAAATAATGAAGTTTCCGGTTTAGAGAGGAAAAATCAAACTTTGTGTCAACATTAGGCTCCATCTAGGGATCTCGTTTCCCTATGGGATGAGAAGAACATGTAGATCAAGTGCCTTCATTGGGTAAATGGAGTCGATAATTGAACTCTGTGAAACAAACTAGGAGAAAACTCAAAACAAGATTTCAGGATCTCAACGTTAACTTTGAAAACTCTTCAAAAAATAAAACCTCCGATGATCTCGAGTCAGGTTCTCAATAGATTTCCTTTTCTGAAACTGTCCTCAGATTTGTGTAAGATAATCGAAACCAAATTAACCATTCTTCCAAGTTTCCCCTGATTCTGTTTGCATCAAGATAAAGTAATTTCAATGTGTCAAATTAGGGGATCCCAGAAGCCTATAATGTAAATCCAGTTGAAAGAAGAAAAGTTACCAGAGCGCCTTGTAATTCATTCATAACAGCCTTATCAGATATAGAGATATTGCTTCACTGCCAGCGAGCTTGTTCAGTACCTAGGTGAAGTTATCAGACTTCCCATATTGAATTTCCTTTCACCACTTCATTGTTTTCTAGCATTTAAATGCCGAGATGAGGGCAATCAATATTGTGAATTTCCTTTCTTTATCTCTTTAGACTAGATGGGGGTAATCAATATTGAATTTCCTTTCACCATCTGTCTGTATATATATATATAATATGAAGTGGGGGCAATCAATCAGTATGTAATATACTCGAGAGAATATCTGCTTGAAATTTTAACAACAGAGGCCTGTCAACTCACTTTAAAATCTCTGGGCTTATCTCCTTTCTGGCCTTCAAACATCATTGGCTTGAGGGGAGATCTTAAGGGAAATTTCTTGATATCTTTTTAGGGAATTTCCTTGAGCAAAGCCAATTAGTTTATTCCTATTAGAAAGGCTAAGGAAGTTAGGATTAACCTAGACATACTTTTGGTTCAGCTAAAGTTAAAGAACTATAAACTCAACATGTCCTCATTTTGAAAGTTTGTTTGAGAGTTTCCATAGCCAAAGTAAGACCTTTATTTTCTCGGGAAACTTATGAGAAAACATCCAGGGTCAGGCGAAGAGCAGGCATTACCATGGTTAAGGGAAAGGTAAGTGGCTTCAGATTTTCCACTACACATATGATTGTTCTTAAAGGTTTTCTTAGTTAGCTTTTAGAACCTTTCCTTAAGTTCCCCCCCGCTTATATCACTTCTTTGTTTGAAAACTTCAGTGATAATATTAGCATCGATTGAATTACCGATTTATTCATTTGTATCTCTTAGGCCAATTTAACATGAATTTTCAAGGCAAAATTTCATTCCTTGGTAGTTCTTGTATTTCCAGTCGAAAAGACTTATTTATTTATTACCTTTTTCATTGGAAGGTACTTAATATAAATATCCGTGCATGTCACCTTTTTAGTATCTCTAGTCTCTTGGTTTGTCAGCAACTTTCCTGTGAATAAAAAAGCATAATAATTGCCAGGAAATCTCATAAATCAGAAATTTTTTTTTTTTTATTGAAAAGATAGAAACTTACCGAAGGAAATGTAACTATAAAGAAAGCATGAAAACAAACCAGTATGTACAATGAGAGTTTAGATAAACATTACTGCATGAAGTGTTTAAGGTGTCGCCCATTTAGAGGGGCTTTAAAAATGTTCCCATCGAGATTTTCTAATAGAAAAGCATTTTTTCCCTCAAAAGCTGAAATCTTATATGGGTCGCACCAGATCGGATCAAACTTGCCATGTTTACCAGCATCTTCTTTCTTGGCTTCCCATTTTAGGACCAAATCACCAGGGAGGAATTCTCTATCTTTAGCTTTTTTATCGAATAAGGCTTTCATGTTATCCTGATATCTTTGTAACCTTTCATTTACTTCAGCCCTATTTTGTTGAACTTCAATCAGCTGGTTTATCCTCCTAGTAACGTCATTAGGTTCTTCATTTGAATCTTGCCAAAGATTCATTACCAACAGAGCAAGATTTATTGGTAAAATGACGTCAGTTCCATATACCATCTGAAATAAAGTTTTAAAAGATCAATTTCTTTGTTTTCAAAGTTTGCTATTTCTGTTGTGAAATATGTAAAAAGAATGTCAAAAATTTGAATTATCGTATAGCAAAATTAAAGGTCGTTTCCTGTATCTGAGTTAAATTTGAAAGAGAAAATATGCATGAAATGAAAGAAAAACATAGAGTTGTTGAACAATATGAGGCATCAATTAAAGAGGAATCTCACTTTGTGACAGAAGAAGAAAATAGACAGGAAAACTTCGACGAAGTATATGATATTGAAACCTAAGACGTTCACAGGTCTTGTACCTGCTGATAGCCGATACAGAGGAAAAACTATAAACGGTTAAATGACAAGAATAATTAATCACCACAGTAGGGGTTGTACTAAATTGCAGCTAAGCATTCATCAATAAGATATATGAAAAACATGAAACAACATAGGAGCACATAACTCAGGCTTGACAAGATGTGGAATCTTCAATCTACATTCGTATTAATTCGGAAAAATCTTAAAATTTCTTCCTTACAATGCGCCCAGAAAAAGCCCTTTCTTAGTCTTGTGAAATTGTATTTATACAAAGTTGCCAATTCTTGGCAGTTGGTGATTTCCTAACTCCTAGGGTCTAACGGTTACAAAAATGCAAACCTCAACCGTTTGCATGGTTGTATTTTATTTTTTCTATCAACTAGATAATATAAGCTTTCAAAACGATACTTCATTGTTTTATTGAAGCGTCTCCTTCTTTTGATCCAATACATTCGACACATTTTTCCAGAAAGTACACAAAACTTCTGGGAGGCACTGGAAGATCCTTCGCTTTGAATAGATAAAACTTTCTCTGAATTTTCAGAAGTCGGTCTTCAAACCCTTTATCAACAAACTTAATTGATTGAAATTTTAAGTTTGGCTGCACCAACCACTTGTCTATTAGGGTAACATCAATTTCCTTTAGTTGTGAAATTTCCATTTGAATCTCGTTCAAGCTCTCTTTGAAGTTCAACTGATGTCTTACAATGTTTATCTGTCCTAGTAGCCCAGTGCAATTGTCTCTTCCAATAACTAATGATCACTTGTCTAATAAATCAAAGATTTCTTCGCAATCATCTTTGATTTCTTTGGCTATTCTCTTGTTTTCGGCTATGTTGGTTTCCCATACCTTGAGCATGATATCACCTCTGATCTACTTTGTGACAAATAGCTTTGGAGTTTTCAATACTTCTTCATTTCCTTAACATACAACTGCTTTCTGAAAAGCAATCCTTGCTGCTTTAGCCTCTTTTTCCTTCAAAATAATATTATCAAGGGATTTACTTACTTCTTGAAAATAATTATGAATAATCTCTACCTTAGAGATCAATTTATGTTGCTCAACTTCTATCTTTATATGCACCTCTAGTGAATGGACCTGAAAAACTTTTAAATCTATAACTCGGCCTTCTGTCAAATTCAATTTAACCTATAATTGTCTTACCAGTTCTTCTTGTTGAATAGCCTGCATTTGACTTGTCCCCGCCTTCTTGTTCATCTCATCTAGACTTGACTTAAGAAATCGAATTTCTTGCTTATCAACAGCTCTGGCCTGCTCCAGACCTTTATTTATTTCTTCTCTGATATTTTTGTCGGTATTTTTTAATTGGTTTTGCAACTGAACTATCATGTTATTACTCTTTTTCAGCCTTGTCCTCATACTATCAATAGTGAATAGATTGGTTGTCGCCAAATTTCCCATGGAGCCCGCTACCTCTATAGCGAAATCTTCTTCCTCCAAGTTCTTCCCATCTATCAACACTCTGTGCTTCTTTACCATAGAACCTTCACTCTGATGCATCTCCTGCTTCAACACAGCCTTCCTCTTTTTACTGAAAAGTAATCAGAGGGAGGTATCTCATCTCTAGAGATAGGAGTAAGGTCACTAGCATATATGGCTTGCAACTGGGGGATCCCAAAAGTGGACTGTAAAGGAGTCCAGGAAGCAATGGGACTACCCAACTCTGTAGATTTTGTTTCCCCTGTTGTTTTGGGGATATCAGTATGAATAGTTGATGATGAAAGGGGAATTTATTTACCAGACTCGGGAGGTGTCTCGGACCTTTTTTCTATTTCGGATCCTGGGTTCTATGTCTATGGAACTTCTGATTTTTGCGAAGACGTTTCAGTCTCCTGTGGATTTTCCTCGGTATTTGCTTTAGCCTGCAGCTCTTGTCCGAAACCTGGGGGAGTATTTTCTTGTGCTGGAGGAGGGGTTGTTGATTCTCCATACAATACCTTTGGTAAACCACTTCGCCTGTGTCTCTGGAAGGTCAAAAAATTGGTCTACAAGTCAGGTGATAATTCTTGTACCCTGTCTAATACCTCCTCATAGGTTCTAGCCCCTTTGAACATGTCATCACAAGAGGATTTTTCATGTTCATACACTTTCATGCTATAGTGAGCCATGTGACTTCCCACTATTTGATAAGGGTCGTGTTTCTTGTGTTCGAGATCTACCAACTTGACCTCTTCTAGTGTTGCAGCTTCAACCTTGGAATGACACAAGTTGAGTAGCGAAAACTTCCCAAACTGTACAGGGAAGACTGGTAAACATTTCTTCTGAGTTGTCTTCAGTTCTATCCCATTGTCGCTCATTACTATCTGATAGGCTACCTTCCTGCAGTTCAGTCTATCAGGAAGGAATTTCATAAGTGCGTGAGGAGGGATTGAGCATCTGAAAACCCTGATGTAGGAGAAATGTGAGGTTTCCTATGACTGTCTCTGAAATGCGAGGGGGTGTACAGCCACACAACACCTGATGCACCGGTATCAATACGAAATGACAGATTTCGTAAAATGAATCTTTAGCATTTTCTTCCCACAACTTAGAGTGATACTCATGAATGGGTTCAGTGCAGGTTGGGCTCCAACTCCAATTCATCAAGGGGAATGGAGTCGTGAAACATATAGCATCCATAATGTATGTGGACATGTAAAAGGATATTGGTCGGCCTTTGGATCTCACGGTTTGATACTCTATAACCTCCTTAGCCAGATTATCTGATAGAATATTGTTCCAATTGAAACTGTAGCCTTCGGCTACTTCATGTAAAAGGGGCACCCATTCTGCAGGGAAACAGGTAGGACTTTTCTTCCCGAAGAGTCTACAGAGCATCAGAGCTACATAGACCATGTACTCATTTAATGGGGTTGTGGCATAAATGCCATGGGTATCGGCCCTGAATTTTGTTGGGTGTCCCCACTAGTCTTTGATTATGCCGAAGTATGTTTGATCTGCCTCTGTGCATTCTTTCCTTTGAAATTCACTTATGAATTCTTTATTATAGATATATTTAGAATTGGGAGACAGTTTGTACATTACTTGTATATGCTCCGATCTGAAAGAGTCGACGACGACCACTTGGCTGTCCAAAATGCTCCTCGTCTGTACGTATGTTCTCTCTAAAGCCCAACTGATCATATCATTGTATGACATGAGTCATGGGCGTGTGGCTACTTTGTGAAGCTCAAACTCTGCTATGTCTCGGAGTTTGTTATCAGAATCATGGGGGAAATTCTTGATTTCGTAGTCCAAGGTTTTGAAAATTTGCCTCCAGGATTTGATTGAATCAATGGCGTGTGGTGTAGTATCAAATATGACATTTCCCTCTGGGCTTGAGATTTCAGTTGGTTCTTCACTTTTCTTAGGTTTCTTTCTGGGTGCCATAATGTTCGTGCTAGAACAAAAACCTGTTGCAGAGGAAAAATGTATAAGCTTGGCTGAATGCAACTCACTCCTGACTGTAAAAAATAAGAATGAAATTTGAAACACAGAACCTTTATTAACCTTTAACTCGTCTTACAATGAGCGTATTAACGCATGTGATAAGAATTTAATGTTTTAATGGGGAAGATACGCCTGGAGATAGGCATTTTTGTTAGAAATATCTCCATTTGTCCATTATAGATACTGTCGCATATCAGCGATTTCAAAACATGGAGTTTCGAAAGGAATGCTTTCAACAATTCTCGAAAAGCGAAAAGCGAAACGCGAAAAATTGTTTTAATTGTCATTAATCCTGTTTATAACTAAATTAATCTAGTTTTAGGCTTTTAAAAGACTTTCGCGATTTCTCATTTCGAAATTTCGAGGATCGTGTCCCCAAAAGTTAAGTCATAAGCAAACCCCGAATTGCGAAATCACGATGGGATTAATTAAGGTGCTAATCACTTGTATTAATCCTTTAATTAATCGAGATTAGTGATTAGTTTCTACTTTACAGGAATTCAAGAATCGGGGGTTCAAGTTTCGAGACTTTGATAACACTTTGATACAAGGAATCTTGAATCGCGACATGATTAATGATTTGTTGATTATGTTTAAGAGTTTAATTACCACGATTAAAGGATACTTTGTGAAAGCACGTCAGGATTTTATAACATTCTTTTTCTTTTTTATTTCTTTTTAAAATAAATCCTTTTCGATATTTCGGTACCGGGACTCTGGAGTTGTTAATTGAAAATCATACTTCATGAATAGCCAAACCCCGAAACCCAAAAATTTCGAAAGACTTTTGACTCCTTTTTAGAACAAAGGGTGGATCCATAACTAGAAAATAACGGAGTTTCCGGTTTAGAGAGGAAAAATCAAACTTCGTGTCAACATATGTTACAATCTCTTACCAAAACCCTAACCCTAACATGGTTAGGTTTTCTTTCTTGCACGCCTTGCATGCTTTCTTTCTTTGCATGCGGCTTTCCCTCGCACATGTTGCTTTCCTGCCAGTTGTTCTTCTCCAAAATTGGGTTTTTCCTTCCAAAAATAGGTATTTCCTCAAAATAGGCCTACGTCCAAAATATGTCTGGGACTTGAAAATACCAGCAATACTATGGGTATACAGGACTACATGTAAGAAGTTGACAGGACAGAAACCATTCAGATTGGTGTATGGGCAGGAAACAATAGTACCATTAGAATTTATGGTACTCAGTCTACACGTAGCAACAATTACTAACATGACAAAAAGAGGCGTAGTGAAGGAAAGGTTAAATCAACTAATGGAGATGGAAGAGGATAGGATTCTGGCAGGGTTTCACCAAGAAGTACAGAAATCCAAATACAAATATTGGCATGACAGACATATCAAGAGGAAGAGTTTCAAGGAAGGAGACCTAGTCTTTCTCTATGAAAGTAATTTTTTTCAACATCTTGGTAAATTTAGAATGCATTAGATAGGACCCTATGAAGTAAATATTGTCACAGATGGAGGATCTGTAGAGCTAAGGAATCAAGCAGGAACAAAACATAAGGGAATGATTAACGGGAGTCGACTGAAATTGTACAGGGACAGTCAACCTCCTAACATTTAAAAGTTACAACGCGGTAAGAAGGACATGTACATATTTTAATATAGTAGAAGCTAGGATAGAAAAATGACAAAAAGAAATAAAAAGGAGAAAAAGAAGGAAAAAGAAAAAGAAAAATAGAAAAGAAAGAAAATACAAAACCACTGGAAAAAGTTGTGCACAGTAATTACTACGACAAACATCAGAAGACAGTGTGAAGTAAAAATTGAACTCAGCGCAAATGCACGGAAAAAGTGAAAAGTGAATGTGATCGGGTCTATAAAAGGCAGAAAACACACAATTACTCAACACTTAGCAAATTTGGAGCTCATAGCGAGAAAAATTATATGTACCCTAGTTATCAATTTACGAAAGAGCAAGCAAGGTTGTGAAGTTTAGAGAAGATGACTCCACCAAAGTTTGGCACAGCAGGAAAGTTTGTTCAGGTTACTTGGTAGAGCCAAAGGCACAAGCATAGAATGCAACAGTTGGAGACTATGGTCGAGCTGGAGGATATTACCACCTTGAACCCAGAATCTATTAGCTAGACACGGGTCAAGGAAGAGTTCCCTACAATGTAGCAAGGAGAAATAGGGTAGAGCTCTGGGGCTCAAAATAAAATTTCAAACCCTAACCCCGAGATGCACGCAAATCCCGACGAAACAATGGGACCGTGACAGTCCTAGGAGAATGAAGAGGTGTTGATGGAGGACATCACTGATTGGCCAGATTTCGCAGAAGAAGAAGAGGGCGCAGAAGCAGCAGAGGCAAGCACATTTATTGTGGGCCAGAAAATAAAAATACCAGACTCCTTGGAGATTACCCTCCCTTTTCTCCCAGACACAATCATCATTGTCGATGACATGCTGGGAAAGGTACCTAAGTTGAGGTACATTGACCATGGCGTGTGCAACGCGGCCAAGTTTCCATAGTTGGTTGAGGAGAACTACTTGATAAACACGGGGAAAATTGGACCCCTAGGTAGACCCGTGCTGGAGCTTGTGAAGTGGATCACGGAGCTTTACAATTCTGACATTATGAATATGTTAGACATATTGCATTTCGGGTACAGTAAGAATGTTGGACTTTGTGTTAAACAACTAGTCGCTCATGCCCATGGAGGCATCCTATGGATGGATAGACCGATGTGGATCAACGTGGCATTGATTTCCAAGATCACAGGTCTACCCACATTCGATGTGTGGCACGAAGAATACTTAGAGAACAAGGCGCACGAGAAAGAACTGGCAGAACAGGTTAAAGTGTAGTTCAACATTACTTGGGGAAACATAGGCATAGTGATCAAAGATATTAATGACAATGCGACAAGGTTTGCCAGCAAATTGATGGCCTGTAAAGTGTTGAGGAAATGTCCCAGAGAGGAAGCGCCAGCAGGCATTATTGCAACAGCAGTGCAGTGCGCAAAGGGAGTTATGTTCAGCTGGGCACCCAACATGTTGATCCAATTCTTAATTGGCTGTCGCGATGTGCAATACAATGGAACCGAGTTCCATTGCTCATGGCTAATAATATTGATAGCATTGTAAGGGTGGAAAGAGCCCAAGTTCTTGACATTGTTGGACAGGAAGGGCAATTGTTATGCGGCCAGGTATGAGTCCCTATGGCAAGCAAAGGACAACAAGACGCAGCAGGAAAATAATACGATGTTTTCCATGCTGCTAGAAGAAATCCAACAATGCACAATGAATGTGTGGCGCATACCTATGGAGGTAGCGGAGGAGACAGAGGGGATAGCCAAATTCAATGCATCCCGACATCATGTATGGATCCAAGCCACAAGGGATCCCAAAAAGGTGTGGTTGAATATGTGGTATTGCATCACGAGGGAAGATGTGGAATGGATCATTAAAGGCTGGCATGTGCAGTGGTAGTCACCAGTAACAAAACCAGCCATGAGGACATACATGGCCCAGTCCTCAAAGCCCAAAGATATGACTAAAGCAAGCTTGTCAACCCGAACAGGTAGCCTAACTAAAAATACTAGGATAGCCATGGTGCAAACCCAACCAAGTGGGAGCAACACAGTACCAAAATGGTTGAAGGGAACACCCACAGCCGCAAGGATAGGAAACTGGCCATAGAGTGGGAAAAAGGAAACATCACAAGCTATAGAATAGAGAGGCCAAGGAACAACAAGTGGGGTGTAGCCTTGACAAACAACAACGAATCTCGTGCAAGGAAAATATGTGCGTAAGAAGAGAAAGTATGAGATGGAGGACCCAGACATCACCCGTACATGGGATGATGGAGAGATCGTCACAAACAAGGTCCAAGATAGGAGTGAAGAAGTGATTAGATTTGTAGAGGCGCAGAGGGAAGAAATTATGGCCAAGCTCCTAGAGGTTCATGAAAACATACAACAACTACAGAGCTAGGCAGAATCACAGGCCATCGCGCAGCAACAGCTGAAGACACACAGGCCACCTGTGCAGAAATAAGGCAAAGAGACTGTATAGTTTGTCGTCCATGGTAAGGAAACATTCATGATAATGTGTCAAATGATTAGGTTCAATCAGGAGATGACACAGAAACCCCTAGAGGAGGTGGATCAAGTCGAGATGGTCATGGCATACATACCCACGAAGGCCTTATACGGGCTACAAGC
This sequence comes from Picea engelmannii, assembly GCA_009831015.1. NCBI lineage: Eukaryota > Viridiplantae > Streptophyta > Pinopsida > Pinales > Pinaceae > Picea > Picea engelmannii. The sequence continues at coordinate 344,250 of ML787860.1, read as the reverse complement.
CAATGTCATGCAAGAAGTGCAGTCTAAAGCCCACACATATGATCATAATGACATCTACTATAGCCTTTCAAAATAAACACAGTGATCAAAATGACATCTACTATAACCTTGTTATGTCATAAACCTGTCAAACTTCAAATACCACTGCCTTGGAGCTTGCTTTAGGACATACAATCTTTTCTTCAACCTGCATACCAAATTATCCTTCCCTTTGACCTCATACCCCTGTGGTTGCTGCATATAAATCTCTTCCTAAAATCCCCATGGAGAAAAGTTGTTTTTACATCAAACTATTCAAGATGCAAATCTTCTACTGCCACAAGACTTAAAATAGTCCTAATTGAAGTCATTTTAACAACAGGAGAAAATATTTCATCAAAATCTATACCTTTCTTTTTTGCAAACCCCTTTACAACAAGTCTAGCCTTGTACCGTTTTTTTCCTCCAGCTTCTTCCTTCAATTTGTAAACCCATTTATTCTGCAGTACTCTTTTTCCTACAGGCAACTGAACCAAGTCCCAAGTCTAGTTATCTACCAATGAATCCATTTCCTCTTACATGCCTTGCTCCCACTTCTTTTTGGTGTTTACATACATTGTCTCTTCATAACATTATGGTTCACCAGAATCAATCAACAATAAATAATACAATGAACGAGAGTATCGTTCAAGGGGTCTACTTAACCTAGTAGAACTTCTAACAACATTTGCAGGAGTTTAAGGTACATGTTGATCCTGTTGTTGTACATTTTGTTTTTCTGGTACCTTTGGAATTTATTTTTTAGTGATCTCATCTAGCACTGTGTATTCTGGTTTTTCTTTTTCATGTTTCTTTCCCTGCAACTGATCTTTGTACATGACCTTCTCATTGAATATGACATATCTACTCCTAATGATTTTGTTATTTTCATAATCCCGTAAGCAATAACCAAAATCATTAACACTGTATCCAATAAAGGTACACTTCTTGGATTTTGCCTCAAGATTTGTTCTATTTTCTTTATCAATATGGAAAAATTATTCACAACCGAAAGTCTTCAAAAAAGAATAGTTTACCTTTTTACATGTCCATGCCTCCTATGGATTTATACCATCCAAAGAGCTTGAAGGTCCTATGTTTATTAAGTAAATAGCAGTATCTACAGCATCTGCCCAGAATTGTAAGGGAAAACCATCATGCAATCTCATACTCCTTCCACGCTCCATGATTGTCATGTCTGTCCTTTCTAACACACCATTTTCTTATGGTGTTCCTCGAACTGTCTTCTCTCTATGAATCCCATGATATGAACACTAATCATCAAACTCCTTCCTGCAATATTCACCTCAATTGTCTGATCTGAGACACTTCAACCTTTTTCCTATCTCATTCTCAACCAAAGCTTTCCATTTCTTAAAAGTATCAAAAACATCAAATTTTTGTCGAATGCAATAAGCCCAAGTTTTTCTAGTTGCATCATCAATAAAAGTAACATAATAACGAGATCCACTAAGAGATTATACCTGAGCTAGTCCCCATACATCTGTATGCACAAGCTCTAACCTTTCACTCTTCTTTTCTTTCCTAACTCTGAGAAATCTGACTCTCTTTTGTTTTCCATAAACACAATGCTCACAGAAATCCAAATCAATTTCTTTAAGATATGGCAACAAATTTATTTTGTGAAGTATTTGCATCCCCTTCTTACTCATGTGTCTAAGCCTATGATGCCACAGTGTTGTATCCACTCTTGTAGAATCTAAAGAGATAGAAGAGTCAGTATTACCAATACATAAATACAAAGTACCTACCTTCTCTCCTTTTGTTATCACCAATGATCATTTGGTGACCTTCCACACCTTATCTGTAAATATGGATATACAACCTTCACTTTCCAACTGCCCCGTTGAAATTAGATTTTTCTTTAGATCTGGAACATGTCTTACCTTTTTCAACAACCATTGGTTTTCATTGCTTTGCTTTATTTTTACCTTTCCCATTCCAACAATTTTGCATGGTGCATCATCACCCAAATGAACCTGTCTAAAATCACCTTGAACATAATCTAGAAAATGTTTCCTATGGGGCGTGGCATGAAATGAAGCCCCTGAATCTACTGCCCAAGACTCAGAAATATTATCTACAGCAAGAATCAAAGCATCTTGTAACACATCACCCATTACATTTGCTTCCTGATTTTTATCCTATTGTCCATCTCCTTGTTTCTTTGGAGCTCTACAGTCTTTCTTCAGATGTCCTTTCTTCCCACAATTCCAACACTCTATCTTTCCAAATTTGGATTTGGATCTGCCCTTCCTAGAATTCCCGCAGTTCCCTTAGCCCTTTCCTCTATCCTTTTGTGTTCCCCTGTTCTCCATGTTTAACGCATTACCTGATGTCTCACCTGTGCTTTTCCATTACATTTCCTCACTAAGGATAATACCAACAACATCATCAAATTATAAAGTGTTTGAACCAGAGATAGAGTTACTTACAACCATGACCAAGCTTCCATCTTTCTGGCAATGAGCACAAGATTAGAAGATCCCTAACCTCATCATCAAAGTCCACTTTTACAGAACTTAGTTGATTGGTAACCGTATTAAATTCATTTAAATGATATGCAACAAACCCACCTTCTGACATATTCATATTAAATAATCTCTTCATTAGAAATACCTTATTAGACACCGAGGGTTTTTCATACAGTTTAGCCAATGATTCAATTAACTCCTTCATTGTCTTTTCTTTCGAAATATCGAAAGCCACTGACATTGCTAGGCTCAACCATATTGTTCCTAGTGCCTTTCTGTCAAGAACTCCCATTCTTCATCCTTCATGGTCGTCGGCTTCTTTGCTATGTCACCCAATGGTAGGAATAGATCCTTCTGATATAAATAATCTTCCATCTGCATCTTCCATAACTAGTAGTTTTGGCTGTTAAATTTCTTGACCCTAAACTTTCCATCTTCCGCCATTGCTCCCACTCGAAGCAGGAGCCCTCTTTTTCCTGCGAGTTACCTTTCGCTCTATTACCATTTGTTAGAAAAACAGAATCGTGGAGCAATAAAATAAAACAAATGCGGAAATAAAACATAGAAGATACACAATACAATAGAGACACAGATATACGTGGTTCACCCAGTGTGGGCTACATCCACCAAAGAAATTGTCAGGTCCTTCCTTCATTATTATCCAGCAAATGAAGGGATACAACCTACAACACACCCGTTGTAACTTCCTCTTCTTTCTCTCATAGCCTCCTCTCTCAGAATACAATATTTGCAATACATTTCCCTCATAAAAGAGGGTTGCCTTCTAGGGAAAAAAAACCCTAACATAACTTCTACCGTCAGATCTACGACATTATAATCAATGGTCCATATTTACAATGAAATTACAATATACATTTACAAGGCAATTTTTCTTTCGGGGAACGTTGTACGTCGGGGGCCCGCTTTCCCCCAGACCCCACAGAGGGGGTAACCCCCCTCTGCACTCCCCCGCGTGGAGGAGTGTACATTCTTCTGGGGTGTAAAGTCTTGATGGGGTATAAACATGGTTGAAAACAAAGACCTTTGAATCAGGAAGATAATCAAGTTCCACAACCAACAGAAACAAGAAAGCACAGTAGAAGAATTGTTCGACAGAGCCGCACAACTCTGTACAGCGCTGGAGGAGGACGAGCAGGTCCAACAATGGGACCAGGAAGAAGAAAGAGTTTGTGCATCCATACAATACCTCAAATAGAGGCATAAAACAATGAGCATCACAGAGAGCCTAAAGGGTACTCAAGATACGAAGAAGTTGCAGTCATGCCAGACCTATTTTGAGGAAATACCTATTTTTGGAAGGTAAAACCCAATTTTGGAGAAGAACAATTGGTAGGAAAGCAGCACGTTGGAGGGAAAGTTGCATGCAAAGGAGGAAAGAATGCAAGGCGTGCAGGCAGGAAAACCTAACCATGTTAGAGTTAGGGTTTTGATAAGAGATTGTAACGGATAATAAGCTTGTAAATTAGTATAAATAAGAACATAGGAGGTCTAGGTCAAGGTTCGAAGGTTGTTCTAAATTGTTAGAGGTTGTTGTGTTTTGGGACTGTTGAGATTCCAAAATAGTTTTGATCCATTTTTGTAAGCCGTTGAGTTGTAGAAGAATAGAATAGTCAAATTTGAGGGTTAGATCACAGGCTGAGGAGCGGTGTGATCTAGTCTGCCTCACAAAGGTTGTGGAACCTTTTTCATGACTATATGATCGGAAGTGTAGTGCGTGCAGCACCATATTTTGTAGAAAACTAATAAAAGAGCCTAAGAAGCCAGATCTTTGTGGACGTAGCCCAGGAGGGGGCGAACCACGATAAAATCTATGTTATGTGTGTGGTTATTGCATATTTACCTTCTGTCGGTAGCTAGATTATAAATGAATGAATGAATGGTTCAATTAGATCTATTAAACTTAATGCATAGGTTTAACAGAGGAATTAATCTTAGAGGGAATAATTAGATTAAGTCTTGGAGAAGATCAAATATAACCCCAAAATCCCCACTCATTCATATATTGCATGCACCTGAGCATTGCAGTCACCCACTAAAGTATCTTGGGTGAGACTGTGCAGTACATTTTGTGTGTTGTGTTTCCTTCTAGTTTATTAGGAAGGCCAATAGTTTTAGAGGGTTTTGTTGGAAACCTTTTGATATCTGAACCTGGATCATCCCACAAAGTAGAAAGAAATAATAATAGCCAACAAATGGTTCTGTTACCGACTGGAACTGCATGGGATTGAGTGAATGGGATCCATAGAAGAAGCATGCAGAGAATGAAGGTATAAAAATGGAATGTTCAAACCGTGGAAGCCAACGAAGGCAGAGATCGAAATATGGTTGAAAACAAAAGAGTTTGAGTTTGCGTAGAAGGATAACAAAATCCCTAAGATAAAACCACGCAAATAACTGGATAAATACGTGTTTAGAGACTTGCATGAGGTATTTTCTGTGATTTTCCACATTTGTTGCGGGAGTGGCTATTGAGGTTAAAACACAACCACCCTACAAATCGAATCAGACAGCTCGAGTGGAATCATGTAGAGATCGCGCAATTACAGCAAGTTAACAACAAATTCACACACGCAGTAGATTTCTGGTTTGACAGTATTGTTGTAGGTTTTATCACAGAATTTTCAATAGATACCACTAAGTCTTACAACGCAGCAGAGCAGGAGTTTCTAAAGGGAACCAGAAGTAGGTATATCATATCGTTGTATACTTCAATCAAGATCTTATTATATAACAATGGTGTGATGACTATGGAATCGGATAGCTAAACTTCCTTGCGTGCATGGGGGAAGCACTAACAAGAGGTGGAGAAATGGAGGAAGAGATGGATAAGGGAAAGAAGAAGGAGGCCATGGACCCAATCATGATGGAGGAAGATCAGATAAAGCAGATAATGGCAACAACTAGAAAGACGTACAGTGGAGTACCCTACCAATATAAGATGAATAATAAGAAGAGAGCCATAGCTGATAGAGAGGGCTTGGAAACTAATGATGAAGAGGTAGAGGATCTTTGTGTTATGGAGAAGATTGAGGAATCTTGTGCACAACATATGAAAGGAATACATGTGTTCCAAGGGTGGGAACATAAAGAAAAACTTCCATCCATGTCAGTTTTAGTGTGGAACCCATAACCCCACGTGTGACTAGTACACCAAAAATAACACCACCATTTAGACAACTGAATTTTAGTGGAAGAAAGATAACAGGAAGTACATCCAAACAAGGAGCAGCAACTGGATGATCTAGTTCAGGAAGTAGTGGTCAAATATCTACACCGAACGGAGGTAGTTGTTCAACACAGTTCAAGATGGCAGGACATGATCCCACGATCAGGTTACCAGAATTTCGGGGAGAGGCATCTGAGGACCCTAAAAAGAATTTATTCATGTGTGAGAAGATCTGGGAAGCAAAGTAGATCACAGATGAGGATACAAAACTTGCTTAGTTAGTTATCATGCTAAAAGACCGTGCACTGGATTGGTACATGAGCCTAGTTGTAAACAGTCCACCAGGAGTAACAAGGACTATTACAGATGTGAAGAAACTATTAATCAATGAATTCCAGAAGCCTAGCTCAGAATATCGGTACATGAATGAGATGATTGAAATCAGGCAGAAACCATGTGAATCTATTTGGGAGATTGATTAGAGGTTTAAATGTCTTAAAGGTAAGTTGAAGTATGTCATGACTGACATGCAACATAGACACTTATTTGTGAACTCATTGTTACCACATTGTAAATGCCCCTCGAGACGGTAGAAGTTCCAAACTCAGGCAGAGGCTCTGCAGGCAACCTTACAACTGGAAGAGAACCAATACCAGAAGACATATCCACAATAGAGGATTTGAAGGAGGATCTGAAAAATCTAACATTCCATTTTAACCAAAGTAAGGGAAAAGAGAAAAGAGAAGTTGGTTGGTGTACCACATGTAGGATAGAAGGACACCATAAGAATGAATGTCCAACTTTCACGTAGTATATGGAAACAAGAGTACCAAACCCTTTGCCAACAAGAGGACCATGGTGCGAGATTTATAAAACGCATGGGCATGATCCATATCAATGTCCAATGATGCAGAAGTAACATACAATACCCAAGAGCTCATTACTGCAATTTTTGCAAGTCAGTGGGCCATGATGATAAAGATTGTAGGACAATGGAGTTGATGCGGGAAAGAACTTTAGATACCTATAGGGTGTAGGCAGAAATGATGACAGGGCAAGCTGCACCTCAGTTTAACTAGGTACCACCTCCATACAACACTGTGCATCCACAATATAACAACGCGCAGCCATAGTATAACCCCACGTAGTATAATCAGGTACCTCAATACAACGCACCATGAGGAGATCGAGTTGGATACAGAGGTGGAGGATGAGGTAAAGGAGGATTTGGAAGAGGCAGAGGTCCAGTAGTGTGCCACAACTGCCAACATCCAAGACATTATGCAAGGAAATGTCCACTCCTGCTAGTGACATGTATGTATTGTCATGCAACAGACCATGACACAGAAGATTGTCCGACATTATTGGGGAAGATCCAAGATAGGAGAATTTAGAACAATCAGAATGTCCAATGGATTTCTACAAAAACCAGGGATGATGGAAGAAACATCAACATAGTCACACGAAGAGGTGTTAAGACAGGAACTGACGCAGTAAGGCGAGACCTAGTGCAACGCCAATGGGTGAAGAAAAATACTGAACCACAAAAGCAGTTTGATGCACGGAAAGAAAATGAAACATTTAAGGAAGCAAAATATGAGTTCCTCAAACAAGATGTTGCATCTACATCAGTTGTGCAACATACTCAAAGCGTACCAATGTACGAGATGCTTCCATTAATGGACCACACCAATGAAGCACAACCTTTAGAGCAAGTAAGTACCATAAAGACTTTTCTGCAATCATGTGTGAAGCTACTGAATGATCCATCATCTATTAAAGTTTTGAAAAATATTCTAGCAAGATGTAACACAAAGGCAGAGGGGAAGTTAGAGCAGAAAACGGTCAATCACCCCCATACAACAAGGAGGACAAGCGGGGAATTTAGACTGAATGCTAATATTAGAGATTTCAATATGGGGGATATTATACTGCACTTAGGCTCTGAAGTAAATGTTTTACCTAAGAATACATGGCAGTGAATGGGAGAACCTACACTAGGCTATTCACTTGTTCAGTTTAAATTAGCAAATCAACAAAGAGTTCTACCAATTGGAAGGCTGAAAGTTGTGACCGTAGATTTGGATGGAGTGCGCACTAAGGTAGATTTTGAAGTAATAGAGATTGTAGATGGCACAACACCATATCCAACATTGCTTGGATTGGATTGGGCATTTGATAACCAGACCATAATCAACTTGAAGACAAGGAAAATGATATTTGAATTAGGAGAATACAGAGTCATTGAGTCATTGAACCCACCTGTCTAGATCTGGAAGAAATCAACCAATTATACAAAACCACCACACGCAAAGAAGATTATGTTAACCCAACTGCAGATGGGGTACTCAGCTGGAGAAGCATCACATCATATGCTTCTGATTCAGATACAAGGTTGGAGAATTGCCAGCGGAGATTACATGAAGTTTCTACAATAAGGCGTGCAAGAATAGATTGCGCGGTAAGATGGGTTGGCACAGAGATAAGAGAACCTCCCAGTTTTAATGGGGCAAATGATTTAGAGGAATTTTTTATACAATATGAAGAAGAAGTAGGAGAAAATCAGAGGCTATTAGCCCTAGATGTCGCACTCAAGGCTAACATGCAATATGGTGGGGTGCGCACAAACAAACAATTCAGGACTTGTACCAATGTAAACGACTACTGCGCATTAGATTTGGCGTAGAATAGGGAAGCTAGAAAATGTATAGGTATGATGGGAAAGGAACACCAGCAGAAAACTTGGAGAAGTGCATGAAACATTGGAGGATGAAACCACTAGAAGAATGGCCTCATCATTTCATCCACACATTGGAAGGAATCGCAGAAAACTTCTATGTAGACCAGGAGATGCGCAGAGGTACCACCGAACGGACAACATTACAACAGAGTTTTATAGTAACCTTCTCATTTCAACATGAGAACCCAAACATTGATTCATCATTAAAGCAAATAAAAAGGTGTAATATTTATTACTGAACCAGAGGTTGAAATCATGACAGAATATCAACAATAGAATGGGCAGATAGTCAAAGAATTATTGTCATGCTATCATGTGGAAGAGAAAATACCAGATGAAGATGACCCGCGCAATATTCATATTACAGAAATTGAAGCAGAAAGAGAGGTGGAAGGTCCATCTCTAGAATCAAAAGTATTTGTTGCACCAATCAAGGTGAAGAAACTCAACATTGGGACAACTAATAATCCTAAAATGGCAAGTATTGGAGACTATTGGGATGAAAAAACAATAGAAATAATAACATAGTTACTACACGAATACAGTGACATGTTCCCAACGAACTTTACAGAGATGAAAAGTATGGCAGGAGAGCTAGGAGAGATGAAGATACCTCTCAAACCTGAGGTAAGACTTGTCAGACAAAGACCTTACAGACTGAATCCAATATATAAGCAGAAACTGAAGGCAGAAATTGACAGACTGTTGGAAGCTGGTATCATAGAACCAATAGAGGAATATGAATGGATAAGTCCTATGGTAGTGCAAGAAAAGAATCAAGGGGGGGATAAGGATTTGTGTAGATTTGAGAAAATTGAATGATGTTTGCTTACATGACCCTTTTCCTACCCCTTTCACAGATGAAGTATTAGAGAATGTGGGAGGCCAGGAAGCATATTCATTTACAGATGGATTCTCAACCTACCAGCAGATCAAAATAGCTCCAGAAGACAGGTACAAGAATACTTTTGCTACAGAATGGGGATCCTACCAATATACAGTCATGACATTTGGGCTAAATAATGCACCAGCCATATTTTCAAGAGTAGTCATAATTGTTTTTAAGCAATTCATACATCAATGTTTAGAAGTATATTTGGATGACTAGACTGTATATAGTCTGTTAAAATGTCATGTGGAAGTATTAGGGCTAATGTTGGAAAGATGCAGACAATGTCAGATATCATTCAATATCAAGAAGTGCATTTTTGGGACACCTTTTGGAATATTGTTGGGACATATAGTCTGTAAACAAGGTTAACTAGTGGAGCCTGCTAAGATTTCAGTCATTGTCAATTTACCACCACCAAAATCAGTGTGCCAATTGAAAGCAACAATGGGACATACATGCTATTACAAGAAATTTATAAAAAGGTATGTGAACATTATTGCGCCAATGGAAAAAATGTTAAAGAAGGATACTGAATTTCAGTGGAATGAGGATTGTCAACAAGGTTTGGACACCCTAAAATAAAACATGGTTAGAGCACCTATCCTAGTATTCTCAGATTGGGAAAATACATTTCATGTGCATGTAGATGCATCGGCCATAACACTTGGAGAAATTTTGGCATAGCCAGGAGCAAGGGAATTAGACCATCCTATAGCCTTTGTAAGCAGAAAATTGTCAGAATCATAGCAGAATTACAACACTATAGAAAGAGAAGGCTTAGCCATGGTGTATGCACTTCAGAATTTTAGGCACTATTTGTTGGGTAAACACTTTAAAATGTTCACAGATCATTATGCCCTAAAATATTTAGTCAACAAGCCAGTGTTGGGGGCGAGGATCTGTAGATGGTTGTTGTTATTTCAAGAATTTGATTTTGAAGTGATAGTCAAACCAGGGAAGTTGAATGTAGGACTGGATCCCCTATCAAGGGTAACTAATGGAGAAGAACCTACCAACTTGGACGACAACTTCCCCAATGCACAGTTGTTTTCAGTACAAGTTGTTGATGAATACTTTGTTGATATTATTGAATACTTAAGTAAAGGGATTGCGCCACAAGAATTTATCACTGCGCAGAAGAAAAAATCTGGTAGTCAGAGTTGCAGACTATCAACTGATTGCAAGACCCTTATATAAGATGGGCGTAGACAACATTTTGAGAATGTGTGTATTAGAACATGAAAGGCCTAGAATTTTGGCAGAATCTCATGAGGGAATAGATTGAGGACATTATGAAGGAAAAGATACCACACAGAAGGTATTGCACGCAGGATTATGGTGGCCAACAATCCATAGAGATGTTAAGGAATATTGCCATACATGTGATTTATGTCAGAGGGTGGGCAAACCCAACAAAAGGGATGAGATGCCCCTAAGACCACAAATAACTTTGCAGGTATTTGACAAATGAGCAATAGAATTTGTTGGACCAATCAATACACTAGCGAGAAGGTCAGGAGATAGATATACCGTTACTGCGACATAATACTTAAAAAGATGGGTAGAAGCAACAACAATCAAAGATTGCAGTGTAGAGACAACAACACATTTTTTGTTTGACCAAGTGATCACCAGATTTGGATATCCAAGAGTTTTAATGAGTGACCAAGGTATTCACTTTAGCAACAGTACTATTAGGGCTATGACTGAGGAGTTTGAAGTCTATCACCAGAAGAGTCCACCATACAATCCTCAGGAAAATGGAACAGTGGAATCTTTCAATAAGATCTTGGAGAATGCTCTGACAAAGATCTGTAATGTCAACAGGGATGATTGGGACTTGAAAACACCAGCAGTACTATGGGCATACAAGACTACATGTAAGAAGTTGACAGGATAGACACCATTCATATTGGTGTATGGGCAGGAAGCATTAGTACCATTAGAATTTATGGTACCCAGTCTGCGCGTAGCAGCAATTACCAACATGACAGAAAGAGGCACAGTGAAGGAAAGGTTAAATAAATTAATGGAGATGGAAGAGGTTAGGATTCTAGCATGGTTTCACCAAGAAGTACAGAAAGCTAGAGACAGATCCTAGCATGACAGACATATCAAGAGGAAGAGTTTCAAGGAAGAAGACCTAGTCTTGCTCTATAACAATAAAAATTTTCAACATCCTGGTAAGATTAGAATGCATTGGATAGGGCCCTATGAAGTAAAGACTATCACAGATGGAGGATATGTACAACTAAAGGATCTTACAGGAACATAACTGAAGGGGATGATCAACGGGAGTCCACTAAAACTGTACAAGGACATTCGACCTCCTAACATTTAATAGTTAGTGTAGTAAGAAGGACATGTACATAGTGCAATATAGTATAAGTTAGGATAGAAAAATGACAAAAAGAAATAAAAAGGAGAAAAAGAAGGCAAAAGAAATACAAAAATAGAAAAGAAAGAAAATACAAAACCACTGGAAAAAGCCACGCCCAGTAATTACTGCGACAAACATCAGAAGACAACGTGCAATAAAAATTGAAGTTGGCACAATGCACGCAAAAGTGAAAAGTGAATGTGACAGGGTCTGTAAAAGGCGAAAAGCACACAGTTATTCAAAACTTAGCGAATTTGGATCTTGGAGCGAGAAAAAGAATATGTGCCCTAGTTATCAGTTTACGAAAGAGCGAGCAAGGTTGTGAAGTTTAGAGAAGATGACTCCACCCAAGTTTGGTGCAGTAGGACAGTTTGTCCGGGTTAATCGACAAGGCCAAAGGCGCAAGGAGAGAATGCAGCAGTCAGAGACTGTGGTCAAGCTGGAGGATGTTACCACCTCGGATCTAGAATCTATTAGCCCGACGCAGGTTGAGGAAAAATTCCCTACAACACAATAAGGAGAAATAAGGTAGAGCTCCAGGGATCGTAACGAAATTTCAAACCCTAACCCTGAGACGCCCACAAAGCCTGACAAAACAATGGGACTGCGACAATCCCAGGAGAACAAAGAGGTGTTGGTGGAGGACATCACCAAACGACCAGATTCCATAGGAGAAGAAGAGGGCACATAAGCAGCAGAGGCAAGCACATTTGTTGTGGGCCAAAAAATAAAAATACCAGACTCCTTGGAGATTACCCTCCCTTTTCTCCCAGACGTAGTCATCACTGTCGATGACATGATGGGAAAGGTACCTAAGTTGAGGTACGTTGACCATGATGTGTGCGACGTGACCAAGTTTCCAGAGTTAGCCGAGGAGAAATACTTGATAAACACAGGGGAAATTGGACCCCTAGGTTGACCCGTGTTGAAGCCCGTGCAGTGGATCACGAAGCTTTACAATTCCGACATTATGAATTTGTTAGACATACCACATTTTGGGCGCGATAAGAATGTCAGACTTTGCGTTAAAAAACTATTCGCCCGTGTCCACAAAGGCATCCTATGGATGGATAGACCTGTGTAGATCAACGTGGCATTGATTGCGAAGATCCCAGGACTGCCCACAATCGGAGTGCAAGCCGAATAATACTTAGAGAACAAAGTGCACAAGAAAGAACTTGCAGAATAGGTTAAAGCGCAGTTCGACACTACTCAGGGAAATAGAGTCATAGTCATCAAAGATATTAATGGCAATGTGACAAGGTTCGCCAACAAACTAATGGCCTGTAAACTATTGAGGAAATGTCACAAAGAGGAAGCGCCAGCAAGCGTGATTGTAGTGGAAACGCAGTGCATGAAGGGAGTTATGTTCAGCTGGATGCCCTACCTATTGAACCAGTTCTTAATTGACTGTCGTGATGTGCAGGACAATGGAACCGAGTTCCATTACTCATGGTTGATAATATTGATAGCCTTGGCAGGGTGGAAAGAGCCCAAGTTATCGACATTTTTTGACAGCATGGACAAGTGTTATGTGGCCAGGTATGAGTCCCTCTGGCAAGCAAAGGACAACAAGACGCAGCAGGAAAATAACACAGTGTTTGCCATGTTTCTTGAAGAAATCCAACAATGCACAATGAATGTGTGGCACAAAGCTATGGAGGTAGCGCAGGAGACAGAGGGGATATCCAAATTCAAGGCATCCCGACATCTTGTATGGGTCCAAGCCACAAGATATCCCAAAAAGGCGTGGTTGGAGATGCAGTATTGTGTCACGAGGGAAGAAGTGGACTGGATCATCAAAGATTGGCTTGCACAGTGGCATTCACCAGTAACAAAACCATCCATGAGGACAGGCATGACGTAGACCTCCAAGCCCAAATATACGACCGAATCAAGGTCGTCAAAGCAAACAGGTAGCCCTGTTGACAATACTAGGACAGCCACGGCGTGAACCCAACCAAGTGGGATTAGCACAGTATCGAAACGGTCAAGGAAAACGCCCACAATCACAAGGATAGGAATTGGGCCACAGATTAGGAAAAAGGAGACGACATAGGCTGTAGAAGAAAGAGGCCAATGAACAATAAGTGGGGTGCAACCCTCACAGACAAAAAGGAAGTCCATGCAAGGAAAAGATGCACGGAAGAGGATAAATTATGAGACATAGGACCTAGACATCATCCTGACATGGGAAGATGCAGAGCTTGTCGTGAACAAGGTCCAAGACAGGAGTGAAGAAGTTGTTAGAGTTGCAAAGGCGCAGATGGAATAAATTATGGCTAAGCTCCTAGAGGTTCATGAAAACATACAACAACTACGGAGCCAGATAGAATAACAAGGCACCATGCAGAAACAACATAAGACACACAGGCCACCTGCACAAAAAGAAGGCAAAGAGACTATGCAGTTTGTCATCCAAGGTAGGGAAACATTCATGACAATGCCTCAAATGATCAGGTTCAATCAAGAAACGACGGAGAAACCCCTGGAGGCGGTGGATTTAGTCAAGATGGTCATGGCACACATGCCCACCAAGGCCTTATATGAGCTATAGGCCAATGTCATGCAAGAAGTGCAGTCTAGGGCCCATGTGGATGCCACAAATTTAAAGGTGGGAAGAGGGGTCGCATAGATGCTCCAAATAATTGCGATCAGTTGACTGTAGAGAAGGAGGAAGAGAAAGAACACACAGACAAACTGGAGTAGGGAGTGACAACGGTGTACAATCGCATCCCCAACAACGCGCAAGCAACAAAGAGAAGTGCAGAGGAGAAGATCAACGTCATTGCACAAACAATCGATCAATATAGACATGAGATCGATGATCTAAAGGAGAGGCTTAACCCCACAACCCCTCCGGAGGTTAGAGAAAAAAGGAAAGTAGAAGCTGCACTCCAAATGGTGGAGATGGAGAAACAAGCAAGCACAGCAAAAGAATTCTTCGACAGAGCCACGCAACTATGGACAACGCTAGAGGAGGACGAGCAGGTCCAACATTGGGCCAGGAAGAAGAAAGAGTCAGGGCAGCCATACAAGACCTCAAACAAAGGCAAAAAACAATGAGCATCACAGAGCGCCTGAAGGGTACTCAAGATATGAAAAAGTTGCAGTCATAGTTGAAAGCAGCGCAGATGCAAAAGTAGGAAAGACAAGCACAAGTGGAACCCCTTCAAGAGAAAGTAGTGCAGATGATCATGTAGTTGGAGGAGGAAAAGAAAAACAAGACACAAATACAGACAGAGTGCACAACACTGATCCAGGAGGAGATCATAGTGCAATCAATGGAGGCACTCACAGGAAGAGTCGTGTAGGTCTAGGTAAGAGAAAGGGAACTCGCTGACAAATTCCATAGTCTGGTAGAGATTGTTCAGGGAGCACGCACTGCCTAGGTTGCTTGGGATGAACCACATGTCAGTGTTGGGGGCTTGTTGGACACATGCCTATTTTGAGGAAATATCTATTTTTGGTAGGTAAAACCCAATTTTGGAGAAGAACAACTTGCATGAAAGCAACATGTGCGAGGGAAAGCCGCATGCAAAGGAGGAAACCATGCAAAGAGTACAGGCAGGAAAACCTAACCATGTTAGGGTTAGGGTTTTGGTAAGAGATTGTAACGAATAATAATCTTTTAAATTTGTATAAATAAGAATCTAGGAGGTCTAGGTCTGGGTTCGAAGGTTGTTCCAAATTATTAGAGGTTGTTGTGTTTTGGGACTGTTGAGATTCCAAAATAGTTCTGATCCATTTTTTTAAGTTTTTGAGTTGTAGAAGATTAGAATAGCCAGATTTTGAGGGTTAGATCACAAGTTGAGGAGCCTGGTGTGATCTAGTCCACCTCACAGAGGTTGTGGAACGTTTTTCACGACTGTATGATCAGAAGTGTAGTGCGCGTAGCGCCATATTTTGCAGAAACCTAATAAAAGAACCCAAGAAGGTAGATCTTTGTGGACATAGCCTAGGAGGGGGTGAACCACAGTAAAATTCATTTTATGTGTGTGGTTATTGCATATTTACCCTCTGCCAGTAGCTAGATTATGAATGAATGGTTCAGTTAGATCTATTAAACTGCATGCATAGGTTTAACAGATGAATCAATCTTAGAGGGAATAATTAGATCAAGGCCTGAATAAGATCAAATATAACCCCAAAATCCCCACTCATTCCTATACTACAAGCACCTGAGCATTGTAGTCACCCATAGAACTTTCTCAGGTGAGACTGCGTAGTACATTCTGTGTGTTGTATTTCCTTTTAGTTTACCAGAAGGGCCGATAGTTTTATAGGGTTTTGTTGGAAACCTGTTCAGATATGAACCTAGGTCATCCCAAGAAATAGATAGAAAGAATAATAGCCAACATTGGGTTACTTACGAAATTCAACTATATTACCAGCTCAAGATTCTAATTCCTTACTGTTGCATTTTTGTACCTTCCAGTATTCTCCACTAACCTTTCTAGCCACTCGGTCAGAATAATTGGAAACTCGCCCAAGAAAATTTCATGTAGTTATGTATACACATACCTTTGCATCCATTGCTTGTCATTCATCTGAGAATTTTTGTTCTCTTGTCGAGCAAACTCTTGTTCCTTCCTTTCCAACCATTCTGAAATCTCCTTCTTAGTCGGCCTCCAAAACATTTTCTTAATCGCAAATTCTGGGTCCTAGCGATGAAACCATTTGTTGGCGTTGTGCGAGGTTTGTAAGACCCTAGGTTCGAGTTATATTTAACCAACAAAACCCACCAGACACCACCCTTTTAGCATCACCTACTTGCGCAGATGAAGTCTCACCCAAGGTATCTATTGGGACTATAAGAACCAAGTTTCTACAGTAGTGAGGGAATGGGAGTTGATCATATTGTTCATTCTTCCTTATAATTTTTGTGCGTGTAATTATGTCCTTGTTCCTTATTAACTACTTAGTGATTTCATATTCATACTGTCATTAGATTCCAATTTACCACATAACCCGTTACTGTAACAGTCATGATTATTGCGCACTAATTATGCATAACACAGGTCTAATATAACAAGCATAAAATATATTCCATGAACATTCATATAACAGACTTTTAACACAAGATTTAATGTGGTTCACCCAACTCTGGGCTACGTCCACAACGATTGACTTATTTATTATGCATTTGTCAATAACTTATAGCTTGCCACTCTGCAGTGCAAGCCTCTCTCTCTCTCTGCATCGTCTCTTACATTTAGACATGGATTCCTCTCTTTTACAAACTAGAACAAACAATTAGGAACAACCACCCGAGAACCAACCATATGTTGAGAGGAACCAAACAAAAGAAAAAATAGAGAACCCTTATTCTACCAAACCTTTACATATTTATGCAAAATATTTAGGGCTTAAAACCTTATTTAGTTCCTCTCAAAACCCTATTACATTATTTGACAACTCCAATTCACTGGTTGTTCATCTTTTTTCTCATGCTTTTTTGTTAGCATGCTACTTTTTCACTTTGACTGGTTGTTCTTACCTGCTTTTGCGCATCTTTCCATCTTTAGCCTGCTGAGTTGTCATCCTTCCTTTTCGCCCGCTTTATTCTCCTGCTTTATTCTGCTTTATTCTCTCTCACTGCATGTTGTACTTTTGGATGTGCCTATGTTGTTTCATTTCCTCCTAGATGTGCCTCATCTGCCCACTCCCTCATCTTCCTTCTTCTCCTGTGCACTTTTCTATCCTTAGGATTTTTACCAAAATTACATCCCAAAACTACTTGTCCAACACTCCCTCTAACCACTTCAACGCTCCCCCAACACTAAGCAAATAACGTTGACAATTCTCCCTATACATGGTCAGAGGAGTGTTGATAAGAATTCAACGCTCCCTATACATGGGAAGGGGAGCCTTGACCTTCAAAAATGGTCAAAATTTCAAGGTAAAAGGCATCATTTCGACCTTCTCATGATGAGTTTTTCTCCTCCGCAATGACTAGGGATTATGACAAATGTTCTTCCATGGTGTCAAAGTTGCGACACTTAATAAAGTGCATGTGACACTTAGTAAGGTGCATTCAACATTTCATAAAGTGCATGTGACACTTAGTAAGGTGCATATGACACTTATGACACTTAAGTGCAACAACGTGGTGTGACATTTAGGTGTGTAAAAACAGCTTCCAAAATTCCATCTTTTAAATCAAATTTCTTCATGCTAATGGTCATAGAATACATCTCACGCACTTTCCTATTGAGTGCATCAACCACCTTGTTCTCCTTGCCTTAGATATGATTTATATCAAATTCATACTCATTGAGGAATTCCAACCATCTAATTTGTATGGCATTCAAAGTCGATTGTTCAAACAAATATTTTAGACTACTATGGTCTAACCTCGACTCAAATTATTTTCCCATAATATGGCCTCCACATCTTTAAGGCATGAACTATGGCTTTTAATTCTAAATCATGAGTGGCATAATGTCTCTCATTCTCTTTCAACATCCTTGACTTGTGGCATATCACATTCCCATTTTGGCTAAGGACTCCTTTGAGTCCTTCCTTGCATGCATTAGTGCACACAATGAAGTCTTCATTTGGATCAACAATATTCAATATTGGTGCACTTGTCCATAAATTCTTCAAGTGTTGAAATATTTCTTTACATTCAAGAATCCACTCGAACTTCACACCCTTATTTTGCAAAGAAGTGATTGGATGTGAAATTCTTAAAAGGCCTTCAATAAATCTTTTGTAATAACATGCAAGTTCCATGAATGATCTCACCTCGGAGACATTCTTTGGTATTGGCCATCCTTCAATGGATTTTATCTTCTTAGGGTCCATTGTTATCCTATCCCTTCCTCTAAAATGATATGGCCCAAATAATGTATCTGCCTCCGATAAAATGAGCACTTGCTTAACTTTGCATACAACCGACGCTCCCTCAATGCTTGTAGCACCATCACCAAGTGTTGCTCAAGCTCTTTTTCGGACTTAGAGAAGATAAGTATGCCATCCAAGAAGAAAATGGCAAACTTATCCAAGTAATTTCTTAAAATTCCATTCATCAAACACATGAAGATAGTTGGTGCATTTGACAACCCAATTGGCACCACTGTGAACTCATAATGGCCATACCTTGTTCTAAATGATATCTTATTCTTTAATCCTCACCTAATGATAACTTGACCTAAGATCAAACTTGGAAAATATCTTTGTATCCTTCAGTTGATCAAAAATATCATCTATCCTTGGCAAAGGATACTTATTCTTCACAGTCACCTTGTTTAGTTGCCTGGAATCAATGCATAATCTCAAGGTTCCATCCTTCTTCTTCACGGATAACACCGGGGCACCCCAAGGTGACACACTTGGGTGTATATACCCCTTCTTCAAAATATCTTCAAGTTGCATTTGTAATTCCTTCAGCACTAGTGTGCTCATCCTATAAGGAGTCTTGGACATTGGGACAACTCCATGCATCAAATTGATGGAGAAATCTATATCTCTTTTTGGTGGCAACTATGGAATCTCTCTAAATACATCTTCAAGTTCTTTCAAGACTAGATGATCTTCAATACTTGGCACTTGTATCCTTAGTTTCCTTTTTTGTATGAGCTGCATATATGTAACATCCTTTTATGAAGCTTCTTTTCTATAGCAAGGTTGGAATTTCTCTGATAGATATTTCCCTTGGAATACCTTGAACTATTCACAAGTTCCCTTCTTCATCCAAACAAGTAAAGGCCTTGTTATAAAAATCCAGGACAACATGATGCTTCTCCAACCAATCCATACCAATTAGTTAATCATATTTTTATAGCGTCATTTAACACCGTATATGCTCATGACGACTCATTGGCCTCAGTTACATCCCTTTCCTTGCTTGCAAGAGAAAAATCCCCATTTTCATCTTGAAAATATCTTAAAATATCCCATTTTGCTTGATGTACGTGACTCTCATTAAATCAACATGCATACATACGATATTTGCTAGTTATCAACCCGCATACATGTTTAATTGGCTCCAAAAAAAAAATCCCGACATTTCGGGTGGATTTGACGAGTTCCCTAGGTTCCCGACCTCTTGTAGCTTGTTCATAACTACTCCAATTGTCAAAAGGGAGTATAAAAGAGAAACTTGGGATGGAGGAAAAACATATCAAAGAAATGCACCATTATGCTGGAATTTTCCTTAGAGCCCTGCAAATCCCCTTTTCCCCTTGCATATGAGATTGTCATTCCCTCCTGAAAACCCTTGTTTTCAGGATTTGTGTTCCCCCCTATCTTGTCAGGAAGAAAGCCATTGCTTCCTTGGATATGTTGGAACACAAAGATTTGGACGTTGTGCTTATCATCTCTAACCTTGGGAAGAGGAACTTGGAGCCTAGTTATGGGACCGTGTCGCAATGGTTACAGGTTGTCATCGAATTCTATGCTATTATTAATAAAAGATCTCCTATTCTCGTCCATTTCTATTTGTGGATTCACGCTTTTAATGATATTATTTTATGTCTTGTTTCGAATATATTATGCAACTTGAAATAAACATGTATAGATAGTTAGCAGATAACTACCTATTTGTAGTTGCATTCTTCTTTGTTTACAGGAGTTTCAGAGGATCATTGTGTAAGAGTTCTGGAGTGAAATTTCTTGACTGGGATAGACTTCAAATGTTGGGTTTCAGGTATGTTCTCTTTCCTATCTTATGAAATTTAGTTATTGCAAGTAGTTATTTTTAATTAATTGTATGATTAGATTTTGAGAGAAGTCTTGTAGGGCATTGCTTTGTTGTGGCCCTGACCCATAGCCATAGGACTTAGTTTTCAGTAACAGAATTGACGACTCCGTTGGGGATTCTCCCTTTTTGGGTTGTTATGGGTGATTTATGTTTGCATTTATTTTGAATCTTTTTGTGTTTTAAGCCTTTATTTAGCATTCTCTAAATCTATACAATCCTTTATGAGTCTTCTAGACCTTTTCTCTCTCATATTAGATAGGTTTTTATAGGTTATACACACTTTTTCTTTGGTACAATCGCGTACATACGTGAATTTCCTTCAACAAAGTCGCGTACATATGCTACTTATCATGTACATGTTCTGAATTGGAGTTTTTTACTCTTTCCAGATCACTAGAGGTTGGGGTTGTAACACTGTAGGGTATTTCTAGGTCCTGCTAAGTCTTTAGAGTTGCTTTTTGTTTTCAGAAATTGTTTTTTTCATTCTTGACTTTGCTCTTTGTTTTCCATAATTTTTTGGCTCTTTTTTGGTCGATTTGTCGCATTTTGGGTTTTTTGACCTGGTTTTCCAAGTGTTTTTGAGTGTATACACTCTTTCCTTTGGCAATAGTTGCTTACATACACAACTTGTAGAAGGCCAAAGCACATACATACACGCTCTTTTGAAGGCCAAAGCATGTACATACAGGCCCTATAGAAGGAAAAGTCACGTACAAACTTCATATAATCCCTACAATGATATAGGGTGTGTACATAGGTGACCTACAGTGGAGACAGTCGCGTACACCTCCAAAAAAGTGACTTTTTTGCTTGTTTTTTAGCCTTTTTGAAGCCCTGTTTTAGCTAGTTTTGGGGCCTTTTTTTGGGAGTGGTCCCGAAACGTTTTTTGTCCTATAGGAGGTTGGTA
This sequence comes from Picea engelmannii, assembly GCA_009831015.1. NCBI lineage: Eukaryota > Viridiplantae > Streptophyta > Pinopsida > Pinales > Pinaceae > Picea > Picea engelmannii. The sequence goes on along the minus strand of ML787860.1, from coordinate 322,924 downwards.
AGGACTTAAATTTGAATGGAAAACAAATTTCTTTGATCCATCTTTTTCTCCCTTTTATCCATTGGATTGCATCACTTTAAGACTAGTCTTGTTCTTGGGAACTTTATTTTTTGGTCATTGTTGTGGTCATTTTTTAAACTTTAGTTTGTATTTGAGTTCGAGACTTTTCTTTTGCATTTTCCTTGGAATTTTCAAACATGAAACAACAAAAATTTCATTATTTTAGCATCTTTTGTTAGCTTTTTATTTGGTAGAAAGAAGAAAATGAAAAACCTAGTTTTCTACTAGTTAGGTCTCTTTCTTTCTTTGCATTATTTTGCTTTGTTATTAGCACAAGATTTCATTTTCTTCTCATCTTGAAATCATTTTAAAGGAAAAAGAATAAAGAACACCCTTGAGTTTACTTCTTTGGTTTTTTCTCAAAAGGTTGCATTCTGCATTTTGCATCAGAAAGAGAAAAGATTGTGTTTCAGGGTTTGAAAGATTTTTCATGCATTTTTCTTTTTTTAAACTCTTTTTCATTGAAGAATTAGTGTAAAAATTTTATTTGCCATTGTTATTATAAGTTTCATTTTCGCAAGAGTCTCAAACAACATCATTTTTACTTTCATATCCTTTGAGAAAAAATAGCCAACAAAATTAACGCTAAACTTAATATTTACTAGACTTTGGTTTTAGGGTTCATAAACAAGTTTAAGGTTAGGGCCTTGGATTAGGATTGGAGAGATAACTCTCCAAGGTTGGTAAACAAACATAATATTCTAAGTTAGAGAGAGTCAAAACTAACTGTCATATAAGTGTGGTTGAGAAACTTCTCACACACAGGAGCCAAACATGAGGTCGTGTGAGGAAGAGCCAAGGAGATAACCCTCTGAAGCTTGACCGAGCATTGCAGAGAGATCATAATTTGGGGGTTTTGTTAGTTCCCATACCTCCCTGAGAAGTGTAACTTTTGAGACTTTGGGCTTTGTTACCCTGCCCATACATTCGATCCTGACTACCGACTGTTCCCATGGACCTTGTCTACGATTTGGTATCCATAGTTGCTCTTCCTAAGTATCTCAGAGGTGACTATGGGGGGTTTCCTATGGTACCTGAGGTAGAAACCATATCACATTTTTCAGTATTGTTAGAGGGTGCCTCGCAAAGTGAGGGTACTTGCACCGGATAAGGTTGGTTAGTGGAGGTCGGGGCAACTACTTCTCACTCCTTCATTCACTGTTTCACGAGACTTAATCAACCCATGCCTTTGTCTGGAAGGTCTCTTTCTACTTTTTCATTGCTTTGGACTTAGGACTTCATCCACCTAGGCTAAAGTTTTGGAGAAGTTGTTTGCTTGCAATGTTTCTCTTAGGAATTTTTAGTGGAGTGTTGATTTGTATAGTTGGCCTTAGGTTGTGTCAGTATCATTACTTTTGGATCAATGATTTAGGGTGGTCAACCAACCGCTCCGTTGGTCGAGAAGGACCTCTGGTATTTCTCTTGAAAGCATGGAGCCACCTCCTGGAAGGCGTGGGTTTTTATACCACTGGTTTTCCAGAGTCAATGTGTGAGACTTTTTTAGAGATGAAAAATCCCACAAGGGACGAACGTGTGTATAAGAACGTCATGGCCAAAGTTCTTGAGGATACCAACCAAGGGATCCTTGCCCAAGGGAACTATTGTGATTTTTTGTTCTTTGGAAACATTGGTGCCCCCTTGATGGCCACTTTGAACATTCCCAGGTTGAATGGTGGGCTATCAGTCTGGTTTTGGACCACTCTGAATGTTCTGAATGCTCTTGATGCTTCTCAGATAAGTACCTTATGTCATGGGCATTGTATGGATGTTGATCCTTTACCTTCTGCATCCATGAAGTCTACTCCTTCTCCTTCTCCCTCTTATGGTGAAAGTCTTGCTACTAGTAACCAGAAGTCTAAAGGGAATAGGAAGAGGAAGAGTAAGAAGAAGAAATCACCAACCTCTGCTAGTCATGTTGGGGTGTTGGGGATGTGTCATCAGCCTCTACTAGTCAGGTTGCGGGGGGGGGAGTTCAGTCCCTGCAAGTCATACTAGCATTAAGTCACCAACCTCTGTAAGTCATGTTGGAGACCTATCCCCAACCTCTGGGAGTCATCTTGGAGATCTGCAAACATTCATTGCTAGTCATGTTGGGGGAAATCAATCAGCCGTTGTAAGTCATGCTGGGAGCACAGGTCCAATCACTCCTAGTCATACTGGCATTAGGTCACCAACCTTCGCGAGTCATGTTGGAACCAACAACCAACCTTTGCTAGTCTTGTTGGGAGCATCCAAACAACCTATGTTATTCATGTTGGAGTTATGTTAACAACCTCTGTGATTCATGTTGAAGACAAGCAACTAGCCACTGTAAGTCATGTTGGGGGCATGAGACTAGTCACCGCTAGTCATACTATACAAACGTCACCAACCTCTACAAGTCATGTTGGGTGTATGTCACCAACCACTGCAATTCATGTTGGGGGCATTGATACATTTGATAATCCTAGACGAATAGGATGTAAGCCCAAGTTCCTTTGTAATCTTTGCAAAGGAGATCACCTTACTCATTTGTGTCTTGTTATTCTCGTGGTACGAAAAGTGTGGTCCTTGTTCGATCTCCCTTCTAGTTCTGATTCATATTTGGTTTCCCAACAATATATTCAATCATTGGTTGTTGAAGTGGTCATGCTAATGCAATATTCAGTTGATACCACTCTCATTTTAGGGGGTGATACTTCTCTTGACCGTATTGTCTCACATCCTATTCAACGAGTGGTTGAGGAAGAGGTCATGCCGATGTAATATCTGGTCAATCCCACTCTTCTCTTGGAGAGTGATGAGTGTATCAAAGAGGTCTCGTCAATGTAATCTTTAGCTGATCCCACTTTTCTTTCGGGGAGTGATGCGTCTTTCGACTATGTCTTTAGCATTTCCAGTTTAGTACCTTTTGAACAAGGGGGAAATCCACTCTCTTCAAGTACACTCCCTCCAAGTCATGGGATGGTTTCTTTTGATTGGAATGATCTTGTTGAGTCTTGTCTTACTTCTTCCGCACCTTTCCAGATAAGGGTTAAAGTTAATTCAATGGGAATTTACCAATGTATCGTGGATGAAGGATCCTTTGCAAGTATTTTATCCTCCTCAACTTGGAAAGATTTGGGTTCTCCCAAGCTTGTGTTAATTACCAGTGAGTTGTTGGATTTCAATGGAAGACCTAGTAAATGTTTGGGGATTCTTTCTCAATTTCCTATCACGTTAGGTGGGAATATTGTCCTAGTCGACCTGTTAGTGGTGCTAGGCCCTTTAGACTTCAATGTGCTTCTTGGGAGTGATTATATTTACGCTATGAATGTTGTGGTGTCTATGCTTTTACGTGTGATGCATTTTCCTCACAACAGAAGCATTGTCACTATTGATCAGCTTTCATCTAATAATCACCATCCTAGTTTGGGTCTAGCTCATATTTCCTCTTTGTGTGTTCCTAGTGTTCGAGTTGACTCTTCCCCACCTCAGGTGAATTATGTGGTGTCTTATCCTTAGTGTTAAATTGCTTTTGAGGGGGATCCTTTACAGTCATGTTGGCCTTCTCGAGACAAGGTCTCGACAATTGATCAGATATTGTATCCAATGGGGGCACGTGAGCCTTTGTTTTCCCCTTTTGGCCCGAGTAATATGACATTTCCTCTTGAGTATGATCTTACTATTTGTAAGACTTCGAGCCCTAGTATTTGTGTGCTGTCGTGTCCTAATTTCTTGGATGTTGAATTGCCTTCAAATAAGGCTATCCTTGAAGCTATGATTATGGATGCTCAACCTCTTCCTGAACTGGAAGCTTTATTGGTTAGTTACCGATGAAACCCTTGGCCTGAGCCTAACAATGGGCTCTATGTGGAGCACTAATATGCATAAGCTGTAAGGTTGTGCGGTGCTTTGTACATATTGTACTTTTAAGGTTTGTTGTTTTCAAGTTTTGTATCCCATAACACTTGTTATATTTGGAGGTTTCTATATTGGACTTATTAACTTCCGGGTGAGTGTTTTGTGATGTCCCGTTCCCAAGAGTAGGCCAGCAGGGAATGACTTAGTAGTCTATATGTTCCCGTAGACTATAGTCAGGCACAAACAGGGAACAAGATGGAGAAATAAGGAGGAATTGATGGCTAAACGATGAATTAAGCCAAAATACTTAGGAAAAAGTCACTTAAGCCTAAGTCAACGAAGAATTAGAATGAAAAGGTGTTAAGGGGGACTTAATTGACAAATAAATCACTTTAGGAGGAAAAGCGCCTAGCATAAGTGAGGTCAATGGTGAATTATATTGGGAAAGGTATAAAGGGAGGAATTTGACCTAATTCCTCATTATGCATTGTTATGATTTGATGTTGAGAGTTCCCAGAGGAGGAGGAGAGTCGACCTTACTGTTTTGTGGATTTATGGAGGAAACCACCACCATTGATCGGTTTCAGTGTTGAGAGACACACCCTAGCCCATCGGAGATACCATCCAGGTATTTCACCGTACTACTTAGGAGTATCCATTGCAGAGTGCGCAGCCCAGCCAGTGAGGGTGCAAGCTAGTTTGAGGGTTTGGAGAGCTGCACGAGACCCGTATCCAGATTGTAGTTTCCTTCCAACCCATTTGAGATCCAGCCAAGGTGATTCTATTGAGCCATCTATCATCAGATTTTGACGGTGGAATCTTGCAGATCGACTCATTCAGCCATTTAGGGCGCAGCTCTTCTGGACAGACATTTGGTGTTGCATGCAGAGTTTCAGAGCAGATCCGAACAGATCCTTCCAACCCATTTCCTTATTTGGCGAGACAATCATTTTGAGCCATATAGTAGTAGATTCCATTGGTGGAATCCTTTTGGGCGCATCCAGTGCTCCAAGAGGTGCGCAAACCCCCCAGGGGTCTAGATCCAGTGCCTTAGAGACCAAATCCGAGATCTGATACTCATCCATTTCAGTCTAGAGGCCAGGGCGCTTCTATTGGAGCAGTTTCCAATGCATTTCGACGGTCCATTCTTCTGGACGAGTTTTCCAGCTGGTAGCGGTTACTGTATTTCTCCGGAATCACATATTTTTGTCGATCTATCCATGCATGCATCAGATCTGCTATCATCTTTTGATCACGGGTATTTTTATGTTATTTGATTGTATTCCAGTACTGATCCATGAGATCTTACTGACGTTTATATTCTATATTTCCAGTAGGCTATTGTATTTCCATGATCGAACCGTTATTATACATGATATTGGGCAGTTGATATTCTCTACTTTTGCATGCATCCATTATATGTTGCTTAAACCTTAAATATGCAACATGCACATGTAATAACCAACATGCACATGCAATAACCCACATGCACATGCAATAACCATTAAGATCTCAAACATACAACTGAAACGCATCCAGAAACCCCCAGTGTATCAGATCTGCAAGACAGAATAGTAGATCAGTAGCAAATATCTCGATCGGCAGGATCAAGGATATTTCATGTTTTTGGTCTTATATATAGGACTTTGAAGACATTCTTCTTTGGTACCTTTTTCTTCCATGTAGATCTGTTCTAACAGGTAATGATATCGAAACTGGCATATAGGTTAGATTTTCCCCTTCATGGATTTTTGTATTATTTGTTTCTTGTTTCATTTTTCCTTAGGATCGAACCCACTGATTTGCACACATAACCTTCCTTGTTGTTTATAAGTGTTGTAATTCACGTGGTAGAGCCTAGCATTCATGGGTTCCCTATTTAGAACCTTGTTCACAGTTTGGTGCCCATGCTGAAATACTTTCATATGCTTAGGAGCCCTATTTAGTCCCGCCATGACTTTGCGTTGAAGCCTCGTATATTCTTCTCATTCTTATTATAGCTAATACCCTATGGATCTCCCTAATTGATGTGTTGAGTTGTACTTGCATTGCATATTGATTGCTCGCGGCTTTTGGGCCTAATGTCGACTTCAACTTATTGTTATATATAGCCATTTGTATATGCATTCTCGAATAGTGACCAACCTTGCAATATTATCCTTTGCGAATTGACACCTTTTATCCCTTGAGGAAAATTCCCCTGAGCATTCATATCCTGCACAAATTTCCTTGCATTGAGCATAGGTATGTTCCCTGTGCATGGAACTAGTCTGCTCGCCCGTGATGCTTGTTTCCTCCAGTGTATTATAACATTATTTTATTCTTTTTCAGGCTTTATAATATGAAAAAGACAAAAAAATCAAAAAACAAAAAAAGAAGGATGGGAACGACTCTTGTTTTTTATATGGCAACTACTTGTGTCGCCCTTGAACATAGCACAATCTAACGAGTCTTTACCTCATTATTGGGTTTAGTATGGATTTAGGAGGCCTTTTTTCTCATTTTTGAGCATAATCTCCTTCGGCTGGTAATTCTTCCAATCATATGGAGAGTTTTTTTATGCCTCCTATATCACAAACATATCCCAGTTTATGGTCAATTCTACTCAAGTCACTTTTTGTGTCGTGTTTATGTTCAAGGGAAGTCACCCTGTGTCGACCATTCTACAAAAACCTTTGACTTTTCAAGTCAGCCTTCCCATGTCAGTCAAGTATTTCTCATCTTCACAACTATCTTTATATCCCACTCGTGTCAGTGTAGAAGGTCCCCATTGACTTCTTGCTAGCGAATCTTCTTTATCGACTATGACACATTGCTCTGAGAGTATGACCTAGAGTTGCACCCTAGGCCTACTTACATTATTGATAGGTAACCTTGCACTCAACAGATGACAAATCATCATTGGTTGTTGATTGAGCAATTTCCCTTGTGTTCGACGTCAACAACCATTATCACACATAGGGATTTGTGCGGTACCTTAGTTTCCATTTGACCCCATTAGTGGATTCCTCATCTTTGTCAATAGTCTTCATCATTTTCTACTATTCAGAGAGTCCCTATCGTGTGTTATTCCATCTGGTACATGCTGGAGTCATACCTCAGTTTGGTTCTTTCAATCTTTTCATCTGAGTCCTTCCAAATCTTTGGCCTTCTACTACTCCTCATGTTGGATGATGGAGGATGCCTTAATGCCTTCCTTCCAGTGGATCTCTTCCTATCGACTTCAACACATCTTGCTCTAGGACATGGATCCAGAGCTATTTGTAGTACCTTGGGGCTTGCAATCATCAATGGCAGGTTCCCTTGCTATTGACAGTGGGAATACATCAATGTCCCCTACTTAATAGATTATATCAGGTGTTCAACATCATTTCCTTTATTAACACTTATTAGAATGTACTAGGTACCTTGACGCCCATTATCTTATCAATGGGTTGTCTCACATTTGTTAACGATATACATCAATAATCGATATTCAAATGATGTCTCATTGTGTTCAACTCCAACACATTTATTCACATAGTGTAGAATCATACCACAGTGGATTGTTTTGAAGACTTCGGGTGAAGTATGAGCATCACCTCTTTTGTGCTCCTACCCAACTTGTATTGATTTAAACAACCTCTTCGATATTGGTACTTGCAGAGAATCAATTTGTTCACTCCATTGGTTGCAGATATCCTTTATTTGATTCTGAGACATAGCTCCATTGTGTATCCATTTGTGGCTATGATTTACATTTTTGCATGGATCCACTGTGTATTTTCTTGTGGCCATGACTGCTACTTCTATATATCACATGGATCCATTCTGTATAGTTTTCATGACCATGGACATCAGTTATTCTTTCATTACTCATGGATCTGCAGTGTACTTGATTTGGCATCCAAGATTACATCACACTCAAGCATGGGGATGGACGACTTGAGAAGAGAGTATCTTACTTATTTATGTTGTAGGTGTTGTTTTGGGATTGGTCTTCAACTACTCCTACCCAATGGCACCTCCACAATCTCATGACTATTTGTAATGTATTTCGGCCATTAGTTTCTCTTATGATCTCATACATTAGAGAGCATCTATAATAACATAATTTGACACCATATATTCTCATGATGACTCATTGTCCTTGGTTACATCCCTTTCCCTGCTTGTAGGAGAAAAACCCCCATTTTCCTCCTTGAAAATATCTTAAAAAATCCCATTTTACTTAATGTACGCGAATCTCATTAAAGCAACCCATGTACATACATTCTTTGTTATTTATCAACCCACATACATGTTTAATTGGCTCAAACAATTAACAAATTCTGGCATTTCGGGCAGAGTTGACAGTTTCCCTAAGTTCTCGACCTCATGTAGCTCGTTCATAACTACTCAAACTGTCAAAAGGGAGTATAAAAGAGAGCCTTGGGATGGAGGAAAAACATATTAAAGAAACATACCCTTATGTTGGCATTTTCCTTATAGCCCTACAAGTCCCCTTTTTCCCTTGCATTTTAGATTGTCATCCCCCCTGAATACCCTTGTTTTCAAGATTTGTGTTTCCGCCTACCTTGTCAAGAAGAAAGCCATTGCTTCCTTGGACCTATTGGAACACAAAGCTTTGGAGGTTGTGCTTATCATCTCTGGACTTAGGTGGAGGAACTTGGAGCCTAGTTCTGGGACTGTGCCACAATGATTACAGGTTGTAACCAACTTTTATGTTGTTATTAATAAAATATCTCCCGTTCTCATCAATTTCTATTTGTTGATTCATGCTTTTAATGATATTATTTTATGCCTTGTTTTGAATCTATTGTGCAAATTTAAATAATCATGTATAGTTAGTTAGCAAATAACTACCTATTTGCAGTTGCATGTTTCTTTGTTTGCAGAAGTTTCAGAGGATCATTGTGTAAGAATTCTGGAGCGAAAGTTCTTGACTGGGGTTGACTTCAAACATTGGGTTCCAGGTATGTTCTCTTTCCTATCTTCCAAAAGTTAGTTACTACAAATAGTTATTTTTAATTAATTGTCTAATTAGAGTCTCAGAGAAGTCTTTTAGGGCACTGCTATGTTGTGGCCCTAACCCATAGCCATAGGACTTAGTTTTACGTAGCACATATGAACCCAAAGGTATGATGTTCAAATCCACCTTTGTGCTCGGTTCATTCATGTCCATTGGAAAATTCTTAACCAATTCATTGACTCCTCTTTTAGCTCTCGCAACAAACTGAACTGGCCAAGATTTCCCATGCTTTCTTCTTTGCAAATGAAATCTGTCAACAATATTAGGATCTATGTAACTATGGCTAGCTCCTAAATCAATTAAAATAGCTATAGGTTGATCATTGATCTTACCTTCCACTTCAATCATATGAGACTGAAATTTACCTTGCTTGTTGTGCAAGGATGCATAGATTCTTGGCATGCTTTTGCACATGTCTTCAACGATATCCGCTTGTTTTTCATTGTGAAAAATCTTCACTCTTTCTCCTCTGTGAGGGAAATCTATATACATGTGATCTCCCTCATAACCCCAACATTTAACAGGATGTTGCCTTAGCCTTTTCCCCAACGTTTCTGACATTCTAGGTTCATTTTGAGTTGGTTGACCTTGATAACTATTTCTAAAGTATGGTGGCATGTGCCCTTTCTTCCTCTTCTTCATCTTACCTTTCTTCTTGTTTTCCCAAACCTTTTGGAAAGCTGGTCTTCCTCTATGTTGATCATAAAGGAACTTGGCTCTCCTTATTGCTTCCTCCAATGTCTTAGGATCATCATATTGTATCTTATCATTGGATATTGAAGGTAACCCACTCAAGAATATTTTAATCTTGACTTTCTCATCGTTGATGAAGTCAACATACCTCAATAGCTCTAAGAATATTCTCTCACACTCATCTATGGTCATGCTTGCAAGCTGTTAAGCCCTAAAATTGGCTCATTACCCCATAATTGGGGCTTATTACATTAGTAATGTTATTTTATTTATGTCGGCTTTATTCCATTAGTTGTAATTATACCTCCTAGTCTCCTATATATACCAAGGAAACATTTTCATTTGGAATCATCTTGGACTTGAACATTTATGTGGGTTAAAAGGAGGTTGCCCACTCAAAGAGGCTTATTATCTGAAATTATCTCTTTTTCAAGGTGTTGAGTACTTATTTTGAGGTTTTTCTATGCTATATTGATATTTGGTTCTTAACATATGGTATAAGAGCTCAAGGTCTTGGGGTTTCGCTGATGCATCTGAGACACCTGGGAATTTTCACTATAACTTTTTTTCTACAACATTTCAGAAGGAACAACTTGGAGGATATTTAGTAGACATATCAAGGTACGTTGGGTTAAAATTTCAGCTCTTGAGGCCTTATACTTTCAGAGATACAACCTGTGCAAGATAGGGTTCTGGAATCATCCTAAACTGAGTCATTGCGGCATTTTCGCTATAAAACATTTTATGTAACATTTCAGACCCTGAAATCTAGGGGATATTCACAGAAATTAGTAAGGTAGCTATGGTAAAAATTTCAGCTTCTGGGTCATTGTACATTTTTAGATACACCCCGTGGAAGATAGGGTATCTGACTAGTCTTATTGACTAGTCTCAAGAAGGTGTTCCAAGTAAAACAATCATAAATTTCTCCCAGAGTATCCAAATTGAGTGAGACCAGTTTCATTGGATAGTGGACAGTCTGTAGTATTTCTGGTATGAGTTTCAAAATTTTATATCCATTAGTTTGTGCAGGACATTCTATACAAGAGAGATCTCCTGGAAAGGCCAAAAATCAGCAAGTTGTGGGGAAGTAGCCATAAATTCCACTTGGCACATTCAATTTTGATCTGACCTGTGGCATTGAAGAGAAGAAATATCAGAGAACTACAAAAAAGAAAGTTTCATACCCAGAAGGGCCGAAACTTGGGAGATACAACAAAAGAAAGATTGTCTAGCAGAACCACCTCAAAATCAAGGTTCAAAAGTGATACTTGGCCAACATGCCACCCAAAAAGGGAACTTCTACACCAAATAAGCCTTCAGACAATCCTAATTGGACTCTTGATGAAGGTGAAGAAATGCATAGGGACATAAATGATTTACAAAAGAAGACAGTAACAAAAGATGAACTACAAGAGATGATGGATTCAATAGAAGCTAAGTTTGAGGCAATAAATACTAAGATGGACGCTTTAAAAGGGGAAATCATGGAAGTATTGAAAAATTTTGTAACGGAGAGGACACCTGAAAGTGAAAATGCATCCCATGAAATTCATGATGAGGACACAAGGAAGGTGAATCAAGAATGGAGAAACTTTAACCTTGGGTTGAAGACCAACCAGATTCCTAAGATCGATATGAGGAAGTTTGATGGCAAGGACCCTATCACATGGATACTTCAGATGGAGCAATTCTTTGATCTACATAATGTGCCACATACACAAAAGGTACAAATTGCTTCTTTATATTTAGAACCCAATCAATT
>ML787860.1:291196-309549 GCA_009831015.1 Picea engelmannii | reverse complement strand
GCCATCTATTGTATTGATCTTACATTGCTCATAATAAAAGGTCAGATCTTTGCTTGTGCTTCTACATCTTGAATATATTGTGATCTCCATGTGTTGATGAATCTTGTATGCACTTAATAACTCAATAAATCAGTAGTAGTTAGCGATTCCAAGAAATAATTTGGCTTGGGATCATTACATCCCATCTTCACTGGAAATTTTTGGACAGAATTGTTTTCTTGTTTGGGTACTCAATTGGCTCATAGCTCATCCTATCATCCTCAATATGATGGACAAACCGAGATAGTGAACAAATTTCTGGAAGGCTACCTTCGTTGCTTTGTCTCTGATAAACAAACACAATGGTTCAAATGGTTACCCTTGGCAGAACGATGGTATAACACTTCCTTTCATACTGCAACAAAAATGACACCATTTGTGGCACTCTATGGATACCACCCTCCTCCCATCACTTCTTCTCTAAAAGAAAAATCTAAGGTTCAATCAGTGGAATATCACATCGAGCATCAACAAGAAGTTCTCCAAATATTAAAGAACAACTTGACCATGGCACAGAATCTCATGAAACAACAAGCAGATCAACATCATAGTGAAAGACGTTTTGAAGTAGAGGATTAGGTGTTTTTAAGACTACAACCATACAAACAGATGTCCCTCAAGCAATCCAAGAAGGATAATAAATTATCACCAAAGTACTATGGCCCTTATAAGGTGTTGCAAAAGATTGTTACTATGACATACAAATTGGAGTTGCCTGCATCTTCACGAGTACACCCAGTTTTCCATGTTTCATGCCTAAAGAAGGTTATAGGCGACAAGATCCCAGTTCAAACTATATTGCCAGAACTTAACGAGGAAGGAAAAATCATATTGGATCTTGAAGCCTTCACTGACACAAGAATTCGTCAGCTGATGAATAGATCCATTTCAGAGTATCTCATTAAATGGAGGAAACTACCAATTGAAGATTCCACTTGGGAAGATGAGTCTTTTATACAGAAGCATCCAGAGTTACTCAAGCGTTGCGGACAACACTTGTCTCAAGGGGAGCGGCATGTTAAGCCCTAATATTGGCTCATTACCCCTTAATTTGGGCTTATTACATTAGTAATGTTATTTTATTTATGTCGACTTTATTCCATTAGTTGTAATTATACCTCCTAGTCTCCTATATATACCAAGGAGACATTTTCATTTGGAATCATCTTGGACTTGAACATTTATGTGGGTTAAAAGGAGGTTGCCCCCTCGAAGAGGCTTATTATCTGAAATTATCTCTTTTTCAAGGCGTTGAGTACTTATTCTGAGGTTTTTCTATGCTATATTGATATTTGGTTCTTAACACAAGCTTGAGTTCAAAGAACTCCTTCATATTCCTATCACAATAATGCTTGGACAAGTATTTATTGTAAAAATACTTTTTGAACTGCCTCCAAGTGATCTTCTTCTCATCAATGTGCTTCACTTGCACAAGTTGGTCCCACCACATTGATGATTTTCCCTTCAGCTGGTAAATTGAAATTCTACCTTTTGCTTGTGTGGAATAATTGTGCAATTGGAAATACTTCCTCATCCCCAACAACCAAGACTTTTCATATTCATCTTTCATGTGCTCACCATCAAAGGTAGGAGGTTTGATCTTTCTCGTCTCCCCTTGTAGTTCATCCATTCCAAAACTCCTCCTTTGCTTTTTGACATGAAATAAACTTGGAACACTTTCTGCTCTTCTAACTGAGTGTCTTGGTGAGTGAGGATGATGTCTACCAACACTTATATATTCTTCATTTTTGACATGAGATATGTGATCCTTTGGCTTACTTGAATCTGTCTCATTATCCGCCTTCTTCTCTATCCCATCCAAGCTCTACAACAACTTGATGTTGAAGCTATTTTGTTTCTCCTGAGCTTTCATAAGCCTCTCATTCTCAACTTTATATCTCAACACACATCTTTGTAGACTCTTTATTGTCTCTACCAAATTTATGTTCTCCTCTTTGCCTTCTCCATGCCTATTTGATTATGTCCCTGCATTACCCATGCTAACATACAATCCCCTGACTCCATATTCATGGTTGTAAGTTCTCTATGCATCTTCCATATCTTTGGTCTTTTTGTTGAATTTGCTCCATTCCGATTGTGTCTTTAATTATGCAAAATGTGCATGCAATATGATTTGTTAGACAACATAATTCAACAAATCTATAAAATTATGCACAACTTTGCCCTTTAAGTGCACCAAAATTCTTCTTTCTGATTGCTTGTGAATTTTTACTGCTCAATTCACATTTCTGGGTGAATATCTGGATTCTTCTATCCAATTCCTTTCCAATGACTACCTCATTTCTCAATTCTGAATTCTAATCAACAAGTTATAATCATCTAAACATTACCCATTTACTCATTTTTGGTACCAAATGCTACATGTGTCTTCTCCCTCCTCTTGTACACTTTTGGGTACCCAGATTCCCAATCTAACTCCGTGGCTATATTCTTTGATTCATGAGCTTTCCATAGACTTCTCTCGTGCCTCGAACTAACTTACAAGCAAGAATTTATGCCCTCCAGAAGTAAATAGGTATCAAAATTTTACCTTACACTGTTTCCATTATAACTTTCTCATACAAGCTTTGTTTTGCGATCAAAATAGCTCTTTGGAAAGTTGTCCTCATGCTATTTTATTTAAGCTACAAAGACTATATGTTGTGCCTACAACACTAATAATCTAAAAAATTATAACTCCTAGCAACATTTTTTAGGCCCTAAGAAATAACCTGCACGATTATGACTTGCAAAAACATTATATTTTTTTGTGAAATTTGACTGATTTCTACTGACATGGTTTTTGATTTGGCATTCTTGGTCCAGCTGGCACCCCGAGGTGATGTTATGTTGGCCTCCTAGCCTTCCTTCCCTTCCTTGTCAGCCTTCAACAACTTCTCTCTCTTTTATCTCCTCTCCCTTATGTTGGCCTTAGAATTTAATAAAATATTAATATTTTACGGGCCCCACCTGCCCAACTAGCACACCTTTAACCCGAGATGGGATAAGGGTCCCACCTTGATTGTCAAACTTCCATGTGGTGCCCCTTCGTTGGCCATGGGGATGGTCAGGTACCATCCCACACCTTTACCCTCGGTGTGCGAACTTTCATTCCTCCATGATCCAATGGTGGAGATCAAGCGAGATCGATGGTGGAGAGGCCAATTCGCATCACAAACATGCACAAGGGTTAACACCCCCTCCATAATGTGACGCGTGAACTTGCACGCCCCCCAAATCCAATAAATGATATTAGGCGAGATCAATGGTGGAGAGGCCACATCACATCACCAACATGCTTGAGGGTTAATACCCCCTCCACTATGCAATGCATGAACTTTCACGCCCCTCTAGATCCAACGACTAAGATTAGGCAAGATCAATAATGGAGAGGCTCTATTGCATCGCCACTCCACTATTGCATCACCAATGTGAGCGGGCATTAATACCACCTCCTTGGTTCAAAATTCTAAAACTTCCTTGCTATGTGGCATGATTTTAATGATCTCACATCATAGAAGGCCTTGGGAAAAACCACTTCACTTATGATGCGATACTCCATAGGGTATTGAGTTATACCACTGTGCTCATGTGGCTCCCATGTCTCTTGCTGGACTCGCCATGCACATTGCAGACCTTTCCATCGTGCCACTAGCTTCCACTGTGGTAGTCCACATCACCGCCACAAGGCCTCCACGTCATGTTGACATCATGGTACAGAAAATTACCCAAAATTTCATTTTTTTCCATTTTTTTTTTCTAAAAATGCATAATTTCAAATTTTTTGCCAAGGCCGCCACGAGACTATGAAATTAATCTTCCTATGACCAATTTCATCCCTATATGCATCAAGTCAACTTCTGCAACAACAAATTACCTCTGTGCGCTACTGGTTGACGTTTATGGGCATGAATTCCCTTCAACTTCACTAAAAAAATTAGGGATTTTAACCCAATTTCGCCATGTCTTCCGAAAATTCATAAATTCAACCAATTCCAGGACTGAATTTACCCATTCAATGGTTATAAATTAGGGATAGTAAACCCTGAATGTAAATTTCCCAACATTGTTGGCAAATTCCCAAACTTTTCTTGGATTTTTTTTAGCAAATACATTGTAGACTCTGAACTTAATTATGCAATTTTAGCTTTTGCATGCTACGTCTGCATGTTATCTCTGGCCCATGCAGGCTAAGGGTTGAACCTGTGGCTCTAATACCACAATGTAACATCCCCAGCCTCCAAGTTGAGCCACGCCACAAAATTGTTTTCCTCATATACCATTAATTAACTATTATTCCCTGCATATGCATCAATTATGCAGAACCAACAATAACATGCACAACCATGCATAATTATGTAAAATTACAACAAGCATAATTAACATAAACATACAAACAACAGTCAACATGTAAACACACATAAAAGAACACTTATCTTTTGTTGTAGATCACCAATTGCATGCGGACCTCATATGTTCCTCCCAGCCATAAACTATGTTGTTCATGCACTCTCAACAACAGGTCACTCCCGAGATGGGGCTATGACTCCACCATGGAAAAGGTTACCTAAGCCAAACTAAGGTATGACCAACAACACAACAAAGGATAAGCCCATGTGCCAACTCCAACAATAGTTCCTAGCTCACAACCTCTCATTCCCCACAACATGTCCCACCCCAGGGAGTGTACCCCTTCTCTTCTCAACAGACCTTCGGTTGTCCCACTTCCCTTCCAAGGCTTCAACAACAAGTTGTCCAAGAAGTCACAGAGCCCTGTAGCACTTGGAACATGAGGTTTCTCTCGGAGGGTTACAACACCCACTAGGCCAACACACATGGAAACTTATTCCCAACAATTCTCTCACCCAGAGAGAATGCTCCACAGGCCTGACAACCTGGTTCTTCAACCCAAACCACCAAGGATTTACTGGGTAACAATCAATTTCATCTTACACTCTCCAGATAAGGTATGGATGATTGAATAAATGAGTGAATGATTAGGAAGAATGATTGATAATTACACTAATTCCCCACACTATATTCATGTGCCCTTTTTGACACTTGGTAGTCAAGGAACTAACTTGTCCCCCATTTGGTAATTTGTTTCTTTCACTTGGGAACTTAGGATAAAACATATCACAAGACTTAGGACTTAGGAATATTATTATTTTATTCTTTGGCTTAAGCCCCCTTGACTTAGCCCCTTTTCTCAAGCCCTTAACCCCCTTTCCCTCTCGTGGAATCCTAGCCCTCCATACTCTTTTGTCTGACATGGTCTATAGTAGTGATGTATTTTATTCATATAATCTAGCGTGATTGCATATTACATTTGCTAGACTCATTGGCCTTTCAACTCACAGGCTCTCTAGCCTAAATCACAGATGCACTCTAGCCTCAAAACATATATACAAAGACATTATGGCCGAAAACATTGTGGCTCATGAGACTATAAAATATATGTACATTTACAATTGGGGTTTAGCCTAGGGGTATTACATTTTATCTTATAAATCTTTCCCCAACAAAACAATCACATCATGCATTCATATTTCAAAGAAAGTCATTGTGACATACATTTTGTTGTTCACGTGTGTTAACATTGATATTTGCATCCTCAAATTTTGGCCAAAATAGCATATGTGGCAAGGCACTATGGAAGTTATGGCATTTTTGCAGCATAATAGTTTTTATACACAGGTATTACAAGATTTATCTTCATCAATGGCAGAGGTTAAGACCATTATACAAAATATACCAGTCATAACAAGGTTCAAAGGTGAAAACACTCAAAACAGAGAGTCCGCTACGAAATACAATTCGTTGCGAAATTTTCTGTAACAGAGATTTTGTAGCAAATTTGTATGCTGCAAACTCTCATTGTCATCATATCTTGAAATATACAAACTGAGTTTTTCTAACTTTTTCTGTGGAGGAGAAACACAATGTCTTTGACTTGTTGACCAAAAATCAACCCAACCCAATTCTTCGTTTGGGAGAAATGTCAAAATAAGAATCTTAAGGAAAATTCACAGCGCATCCTACAGATACACTGCGAACTCTAACCGTTAGATAAATTTGAATTATGGGAGGGTTTCCAACTATTAGAAAGGGTTCGAATGGTTTCCTAAGAGGTAGTTGGACATGAGGGACATGTGTTCGATCACCAGATCAAGCAACATGATCTGTTTCAAAATACATTTATCACAATAGACAAGATCCAAAAAAATAGGAGCTAGGTGGATTTTTTTTTCACCTTGTTGTAACAACTCCTAGAGAAAAGGGAGTCCAATGCAACCACTTGGGATTCGACCTCTTTAGAAAAGGAAGGAATGATACACTATATATAGAAGTCATTTTTTGATGAAAGGGTTCAGTTCATGATCTAAGAGATGCTTATGAGAGAAAAAAAGGCAGTTTACCTGTGTGTGTTTATTTGTAATCCTGAGGGCCTGTGATGTAACATTTTCTTCCATTAAAGATTCATGAGAGTTGTTTCTCACATTGTCTTCTTTGTTTTCCATTTCTTTGTCATCATCTTATTTGAATATAATGTAGATTTTGAAGATCAATGGATTCTTGTGACTAATGGATTCCTGGACAATAGAGGATCTGTTGTAACTTGTCTATTAATCTTTGTTTTGTTTAAGCTTTCTTTAATTTGTTTTGCAGAAAGGATCTCTGTATGATGGATGTTCTGCCTTTTTTCATATTCTCTATGCTTGTACCCATAATTATATAAACCTTTATCTGGTATACAGTTTGATTGCCTTTGATCTGTAGGATGTTTATGACTCCACGCCCAATGATAGCCTATTGATCTGCAATTTGTTGTCCTTTCTTTTCTCACAGAGTCTTGATGGTCTACCTGAACATAAACATGATTTAATCTTTTAGTTTTCTAGCGTTCAAATGTGTACTAGGCTTGTTCTTAAAGCAATCTAATAACAACTCATGGTGCTAACATTTTTGGCGCCGTCGTCGGGGATTGAAGAACGAAGTAATCTTCCCTGGGAGAACGATATAGAATAGATCCCACTATTGATGGTAGACAGGAGCAAGACATTAGCTTGACTGCAATTTTCTACCTGACGACTCTAGCTTCATTACAAATGAATCTATTGGTGACTTCACTGGTTTGAAATGGATGTTATTCTTGCTCAGAGGTATGCATTTTGTGATTTCTCAAATATATCTGGTTTTCCAAATCCCATGCCTAGTAGAAGTCAATGGGAAGGCTGCCTTCCCAGGTTTAGAGGAGAAAATTGGGAAGTTCCAGCTAAGTTTTTATTAGATTTTCATGAGTGCGTGCTTAAATTGAAAGCTATACATGAAGATGTCCTGATCAATTTGTTTAGATACTCCTTGGAGGGAAAAGCCCGTGATTAGTGTAGATCTCTTCCGGTTGCCAGTGTTAATTCTTTGAAATGTTTTCATTTTTCCTTTCATTCATTTTGTAAAGAGAAATTTTCAGATGACTTCCTTTATCCAGAATGTTGCCATGAATATGATTTGTTATGAAAATATGATAATCATGAAATGAATACTTGTGTTGAAGAATATGTTGTAATAGAAGAGATTGTTCATGATGATCAAGAGTTTGATAATCTTCAAAATGACATGCTTTCCCACGAAGTTGAAATAGAAGCAAATAATCAGGTTTCTAAAAGTTTACCTACTATAATTGTTTATGATTATTATGATTTGAAGATGTGTTTTCTCTAGCTACAAATCACGAAGATCAACTATCTTTTAGTCAAATTGCTCTTGAAATCAATGAAGGCAGCCCACAACAACTTTAAGTTTTATAGACATATGAGACTGGCAACAGTCATGAAACTAGGGATATACAGAAACAATCTAATCTCTAGTTGGAACAACAAGAAGAGGTATCTTTATGACTTTCAAGACCCTATGGGTGATTATCTGGAGTCTTTGAGCAGTGCAAATGTCAAACCATTATTGTTTAGTGGATGTTGGTTCTGCTGTCTTTTTTAACTGCACTTTTCTATGCCACGGATTCCTTCTTTTTTCCCATCCAGATCAAGAGTTTCACCAGTTAACCAGTTCCTTGCATGGCTTCATTGGAAAGTTGATTACACTTGAACAAGCAGAAAGTTCAACTCGTTAGGGTAGGATGAAATAAGCTCAACACACGAGCATTCATTTTTTCAGTTTGAATTCATTTGCAAGTGTGAGATTTCAGTTTAGTGTGCTTTGCAGTATTTGAATGTTTTAGTTTTCAATAAGGAGCGGAGGTGCTCTCAGGGATATAGGTTGCAGAAATCAAATGGAATGAGGCCACTGGAACTGTAGGGGTTCTTGGAGCTTCACAGGGAGGTCTCCATCCCAGTTGGAGCCAAATGTTAACACTAATATTTGCATCATCAAATTTTGGCAAAAATAGTATATGTGGCAAGGCGCTATGGAAGTTATGGCATTTTTGCAGCATAATGGTTTCTATACACAGGTATTACAAGATTTATCTTCATCGACGACAGAGGTTAAGAACATTATACAAAATATACCAGTTAGAACAAGGTTCAAAGGTGAAAACACTAAAAACAGAGAGCTCATAGCGAAATACAATTCACTGCAAAATTTCCTATAACTGAGATTTTCCAACAAATTTGTACGTTGCAAACTCTCATTTTCATCATTTATTGAAATATACAAACTGGGTGTTTTTTGAATTTTTTTTTGGAGGAGAAAAATAATGTCTTTGACTTGCTGACCGAAAATCAACCCGACCTAGTTTGTCGTTTGGGAGAAAATTCAAAATAAGCATCTACAGGAAAATTCGCAGTGCATCTTGCATATATGTTGTGAACTCTAACCGTTTGATAAATCCAAATTATGGGAGGGTTGCCAGCTGTCAGAAAGGGTTCAAATGGTTTCCTAGGAGGTAGTTGGACATGAGGGACATGTGTTCTATCACCATATCAAGTAGCATGACCTGTTTCAAAAGTAATTTATCACAATAGACAAGATCTAAAAAAATATGAGCTAGGTGGATTTTTTGTTTCACCTTGTTGTAACAACTCCTAGAGAAAAGGAAATCCAATGCAACCACTTGGGATTCAACCTCTTTAGAGTAGTAAGGAATGATACACTGTGTATAGAAGTTGTTTTGTTGATGAAAGAATTCAGTTCATGATCCAAGAGAGGTGCATGAGAGTAAAATAGACAGTTTACCTATGTGTGTTTATTTGTAAGCCCGAGGGCCTGTGATGTAACATTTTCTTCCCTTAAAGATTCATGAGAGTTATTTATCATATTGTCTTCTTTGTTCTCCATTTCTTTGTCATCATCTTACTTGAATATAATGCATATTTTGAAGATCAAAGGCTACCTGTGATTAATGGATTCCTGGACAACAAAGGATATGTTGTAACTTGTATATTAATCTTTGTTTTGTTCAAGATTTCTTTATTCTGTTTTGTAGAAAGGATCTTTGTATGATGGATGTTCTTCCTTTTGTCATATTCTCTATGCTTCTACCCATAATTATACAAACCTTTATCTAGTATATAGTTTGATTGCTTTTGATATGTAGGATGTTTATGAATCCATGCCTAATGGTAGCCTATTGATCTGCAGTTTGTTGCCCTTTCTTTTCTCATAGAGTCTTGATGGTCTACCTGAACATAAACCTGATTTAATCTTTCAGTTTTCCAGCATTCAAATGGGTACTAGGCTTGTTCTTAAAGCATTCTAAGAACAACTCCTGGTGCTAACAACGTGAATACTTAAAATCTACTCATCTTGATGATTTTTCATGGTCCATCATCAAGTATTATATCAATCGTATAATCTCCTAACACTGGGATTGTCCCTCCCTAGTTAGTAGGGTTGGGACCCCATTAAGATCCACTCCAAATTACTATATCATCAGAGGACAAGGTCCCTTCCTTTTAAGATAATCTACAGTAGAATGACTTATGACCTTACCCTTTCCCTTTCTATAACTATTTTGATCTTTTATAATCAAACTCCTGAATACCAACTCGTAATAATTCTTAGAGTCCAACAAACATGAAAAAATATTGAAAATAAAGAAGAGAATAAGCAAACTAACAGGGAATTCCCAACTCGTTACCATCTCGAGTGAGTTAATGTAGGAAGGTGGTGGAATATCGGTGTGAGACATGATAAATGATTACTATCAAGAGTACAATTTTCTTTGGATTTGTAAAAGTTTGCCATTTTAATTATCAAGGGACCTCTTACCATAGATATTGGTGATCCAAAGGATATAAATCAAAGATTGGACCTCACTTATCAATTAATTGAAATTTGTGGATTGCTAAAGGGATTTTCCTCTGAAGGCCAAATCTTCCAAGTTTTTTTTTCAAGAAAACCATCTTTTATAACATTTGAGAATGCCTTCTCCTAGTCTTATAGCTTCTTAATTTCCTTAGTCTTGATTGTCCTAAGTCACAAGGCTACCTTCCTCATCTTCTAGTGCTTGATTTCTAATCTAAACGACAACGTTATTGGTTGTCCACTTGACATGGAAAAATTCCATCCCAATTTTACCCTTTGACATTTCTCTGATCCACCCACTAAAATATTGCAACTTCTAGCCTAGTGATGGGATCAATCCTTGCACTAACTTGATAATTATCTATGAGTCTATTTCAAATTGAACCTATTTAAGTGGAGCTTAAGTGAAACATGGACTCGTCTCATCATGGCTCTTGTTTATCCCTGATCATTCATGTCTATTTTGAATCTGCGAGTCTACTTTAGATTGAACCTATTTAAGTGGAGTTTAAGGTAAACATGGACTCCACTCGTTACAATATTTCAATATTTTCCATGCACAATGCTAACAAGTCTACATCATTATTTTTCATGACCTCCCCATGAATTTCTCTATTAGTCTTCCCTTGACATACCTATCAAAATTCAACTTATAAATTCCTCCCTCATATGGTTCCCATGGTAACTCTTAGGGACCTATTGAGAGTCCTTTATCAATGGTCAAAGATGGAACTCTCATTTCATTGGTATCTTTCATGAGTGAATAAGTTCACCAATTATTATTAGACCATAGCTATGTCATTCAAAAATAATTTCGTAACATGGGGCATATTCATATGTTGTATTTGCAAAACCCAACTCCTTATAATGTTGCTCAATTAGATAACTCCATGAGGTCAATATCGAAGGATAGTGTTGCCAAAAAGCCAAACAACTTTTGACATTGTAACCTCCCATACATGCACTCAAAGATATTCAAGTCCATGAGTGAAGTGCAATGCTCGGGGCGCTTAGGAAGGTTGTCCATTGTCACCACAACAACTCTCCCCCTCACTTGATGTTGGTTCTTTTCCAACATAAGGGGGGGAATCTTGGAAAATAAGTTTATGATATTCTTAGGAAATAAAGGAATGTTGGACCAAGACCAATGTCTAATATCTATCCAATTAGGAAATGGAGTCAATATCAAAGAGCAAGAGGGCTTGAATAGGATGGAGAAGACGTAATTAAACCATTCATTGATGTGCTCTTATTAGTCCATAATAGATTTTCGGATTATCAAGAATAAGTGAGAGCCCTTATATAAAATGCATCATTAGAACCATGAAATTATAGTTAAGAATAATTTGCAACCAATGAAAAAAGAAAGAACAATCATAATATGAAATCTAAGATAAAGTAGATCTTCTTATTGAACGAACAACCAATAATACATCATTCTTCAAATTTAATTTCTTAACAAGATCAAGAAAACCATACCATGTCACACTTAATCTTTCTCCTTTGTTATAACAACCCTAAAAAATAGAGTTAACAACCTTAACTAGAAAATTACAAGAATAAATATCCTTCAATAATTCATGGTTACATCAAGGATTAGGGAGGGTATACAACCTCTACCATAATCTCTTCTTATGTGCCAAACTTGCCCTTCTCTAAAGACGATTTCAATATAAAAAACCATGGCAATTCTTGCAAAAACCTTAATCATCCATGAGAAATAAAAGATGGATGGAAAACCTCACATTGAACTTGTCCCTTAATTTCTTCTTTTGAAATATATTCAACATAGTTTGGAGGGGAACTTTTACATTTCCAACCATGCCTCTAGTAAATGAATCTCTAGTAAACTACAGTTTGGTCCCTTTAATGTTTAGAAAGGGAAAATGATATTTTATTCCATGAAAAGTGTCCTCCCACCTAGGGCACACCTCCCTAGGACTTTCTTAGGTACTTTAGGGTCTCTTTAACCCTATTGTTTTTCTTAGATAGCTCTCCAAACCCCAATGTTTCTCTTATAGAGTGAATATTATGTTACATTTGGCTTTCCTTTGGCTTATAGGTCCAACTTAGATATGGGGCCCTCTTTAATTTTTGCATAGGTCCTCTTGCCACTTGCATCTTCCTAATTTTTTAGAGCATGCATTCATTCTTTGTTTAGAGGCTTGGACCATGTCAACCACGTCACATGACACTTCCTCATGCAAAATACTCTCCTCCAAATATGTAAAACATGCATTGAACAAAGGGTATTTGCACCAATTATCTGAAGTGTGAAACATGCCTCAAAACATGTGGAATACACTTCAAATAATGTGTACTACCCCATAAAGTCACTTTAACATGCTTTAAAAGCCTTCTTGCACAAAACGTCCCTCTTGCAAGGGGTAGATTCATGATAAAGTAACCAAGTTGCTCCCTTGAAGTGGAATGTTGCTCATCAAGTGACCTCCTTTGACTTTACAAGTGCTTCCACTACCACATGGCCTCATCCGAGCTAGGGCGTTCCTCTTACAAGCCTCTTTCCTTGCTACCTATCAGGTACATGCATCCTCCACGACAGGGTGTTTTCTCTCCCTGTCATATTCCATGCTTTGAATCTCCCATGTGTAGGGTGTTTCCTACTTTTTGGATATATTTGGCTCCTCCTCTACCATAAATCTTGCTCAAGACCCCTAATATGGTAAGGCATTCTTGCTCTATGGCTACCTTCTTGCTCATATCACTAGCTAATGTGGTCTTGAGCCCTGGGTTAGGAGCAAGGCTCTCCATCTATGATGCAACAAATGTAATATAAGCCACGTACACCGTCGTCAATTGTGCCAAGCGTGCCTAAATAAAATCTTCTCCAACAAGCCAACTGTACTCCTCCATACCTTTGTCCTTGCCTCAGATGATGAGTGGTGTTTATGCAAGATATAACAAGGTGCATAACTTCCAAATTTCTCTCGCAAACATGTAACCACCACTAAATTCCAAGGATCTTCTAGTATGTTAACGAGGAAGCAAAACCCATGAAAATGCTAAATGATGCCTTTTCTTGGAGTAACATATACAAATATAATTTTAGTGGTATGAGAATTATTAGAATAGTTAATTACTTAAAAAAATATGATAACATGTTCATTTGTAGTTTTAATCTCTAAGCACATGTAATCATCAAATTTCAATTTGACTTAACTATATTCACATGAATAGATCAATTTGTAAATTTTTAACCTTGATGATAGCTAAAACAATACCTTGCTTTATCAACCCAAATCTTGTGACTCCCAAAACTCCTTAAACTTGTTAAAAAAAAGGTATATAAATGTGAAACTTGTTGAAAACTGAAAAACAAAACCAAATGAACTACTATTAAAATACAATACTAATCTCAATTTTCTTGTAAAAAACAATAATTTAAATATAAATTTAAATAATAATTTTATTATACATTTCATGTGAATACTTCTTAAGTCTAGGGAATTTGTAATTGATCGACATCCCATTACAAAGCTTATTACCCCGTAATTCGTTGAGATTGAGCAAGTCCCACCAAGGCTTCAACTTTCACGTCAGTTTCTTAAGTAATGAGCACTACTCCTAAAACCCAAAACGGCCACTACTCCTAAAACCCAAAACAACTACCGTGTTTTGAAGGCTCAGATCAGCGCTAAATTTCGTTTTGTTTTAGAAGTGAAGTGCAGTGCAGCAATAGCGATAGCAATGGAAACTCTGTGGAGAAGATGCATTACGAGAGCCACCAAATGCTTCGATAAACCAATCCTACCATTGCTGGAAGTCATTACTAATCCCTACGAAACGGGCATTCGATCATCCATACCGCTATCATTCAGAAGAGGAGCTGCAACCAAGAAGGGCAAAGCAGCTGCACTTAAGAGGAGAAGTGTAGTAAAGAAAACCGCAAAGCCTGGAAAAGTCTCATCTGGTGGCGGCAGCAAGGATTCCCAACAGTTGAAGGACCTAATAAAGAAATGCATTGACGCTCCAACTCCCGTCAGGTACGGGGATTTTTTTTGTTTACCTTAGTGTTACGGATGCATTATAGACAGATGTTTAATAAACCCCGAGAAACTTGATGATGGAGCGTGCTTATAAACACATGGAATGCATGGCTATTTAAGTTTAGAAATCCAAAACATAGTAGAATTGGAACACATGTACTGCTTTGGTCGTGTATGTTCAATATTCATTGTTCATACATATATAAACCCAAGTCTGATATGCACCCCTAGGTTGCGAAGATCGATGTTGGATATTCTGAATTCCAGGCCATTTGATTTGTGCATTGGAATAAGTATCCTCGAGCTTTGCAACTTCGAGATGCATATCAAACCTAGGTTTAGATGAGTCTGTGCTAATGTCCATATTAAATGTAGTCATGCATCTTCTAAGTTAAATGCATCATTACATACACACGGGTACACACAAACATGAAATGTCGATGGACCCCTTCCCCAACCAGGCTGCAGAGCAGCTTGCTTCTTGCAGTGCAACAAATACAGACATACTATGAACACGTATCCACACATAACACTGCAGCAATTCCTGGCATTGAAGTAGGGGACTGATTAACAGAACTATCAACTCATAGACTAGCATCTTTAATGACCTTGAACTCTACTCTGATAAACAAATTGGGGCCATATGGATGAAAAAGAATGATATACATTTTAATAAAAAATTGTGGCAATCATACTTTTTGTAAAATCATGTAGTTTACGAACTAGTACAAACCTGTTGCAAATTATTGTCATGGAAACATTTATTTCATCAATTTGCAATGCAAGAGTCCAGTTTATTGAAGCCCCACTTCCTATGAAAACCTAGTTTCCATTTTGGATTAGTCCATGACGATTTGGGCAGATACTATCAGATTAGGAATTCACTATGTGAAAACTTAGTCAATAGGAATTGGATCTTTTTTTGATTTATTTTTTTAAATTGATAAAAAAACTGCAGTCTGGTGATACATAGCATATAAAGCTTTTTGTGACAGGTACCTAAAAGAGAAGGACAGGATTAGAGAAATGGAAAGGGAAAAACTAGGTCTTATCAGCAAGGACAGACAGAGGGAACTCGATATGGAAAAGCAAATGAAAAAAAAATCCAAGGAGGGAGAAACCGTGACTGAGAGCAAAGAACAATTGGATCCTGTTGCATTGGGTATTGTAGACAAAGATGAAATCCCATCTTTTGAGTTTACAGTGGAGGAAGGCAGGCATCTTGCAAAGGAGTACAGTAGGGTGCTGGCGAGGGATTTGAGAGCAAGACAGGCTGAGGAATCCATGAGACTTAAGTTGAAGAATGATGCCATTGCAGCTCTTCCTCCTCGTCTCAGAGAAGCAGCTCTTGTTCCGGACTTGACCCCATTTCCTGCCAATCGGCATCGGGCTTATTTGACCCCTCCAATTGAAGGGTACAGTCAGAAGCTCAAGGATGCTGCCAAACAGCTGGCAAGCAAGAGGTACAGATGATGGGATTTGCTTCCTTGGCCGGTCACAGCAGTTGAGATATTTCAGTTTAAATCTTTTAATGAGAAATTGTCTTGGCATAAAGAGATAATTGCTTGAATGGGAGTTGCAATATCTTCTCAAGGAAAATCTAAAAATTTTGGAAAATATTGTTTTTATTAAGTAGGGGAAATTTATGAGCATTCTTAAACAAAATTGGTTTGCATGGTGGCACATTCTTTCTCCGTAAATGGTAAATTTTTATGACATCAGTTTATTGGTAAATGAGCTCAACTGGTATAAAGAAGTAATGCATGATTGTAGCTGTTTCGTCTCACTTCCAGTGCCTTTAATATCTTAAACGATACAATCTGATAATGGAAAAAACTTGGACAACAATAAACCTGATATTAAAGTCAGCTTCTGTTGCATGAAGTATATTAAGGGATTGCCTTTGCTCACCTCAATTTGTAACTAAAAGCAAGGTTAAATATAAAGTGTGTACTCTTGTAAAGCTAGTTACTCTCTCTTCCATATGAATATATCTCTTTTTTTGAAATGAGAAACCAAGTCCACATTACATGAGTGTCTGCCTAATGATTCAAGAGTGAAGCTATTGGTCTATAACCTCTTCCTGTTTGCAGAGGATTGTGTTGGTTTATCTAGACAGCAGCACTTTTCACTAAAACTTCATGAAGTATTTTCTGCAGGCATAGTGTAGACCGTGACATAAAAAATGTGGGCTATAGGAAGGATTGAGGAACTGCAGCTTCAACCACCTAGAGAGTTTGGATGTGGGCTATAGGAAGGATTGAGGAACTGCAGCTTAATGTGTTCTAATAGATTTTTTCTGTTGTCTTGAAATTGCTCATATTTTTATAATGCATCACTGATATAATGTGTTCTAATAGAATTTTTCTGTTGTCTTGAAATTGCTCATATTTTTATAATGCATCACTGATATAAATTGCTTCCACAGGTAATATTTTTTATTGAATGTCTAAACCTCTCTCATAATACAAGTCTAGTGGCAAATTGGACGTCCTCATGGATGCACTTTATCAAACTTGTAATAATCATTTACCTTTTTTTTCCAAGGAAAACCTCACAGGGAAACCCAAGGGACCCTTCAGGCTTCTTCACATTTGTGGATGGCATCCCTAGTAAACCCATCAACATAGCCCAGTGCACCTCACCCAGGGGGATTTGAACTGGGCACCTGCTGGCACGGAACCAGCCAAATGCCCAGCAACATTAACAACAACCGATTGAGCTAACCCCTTGGGCTATAATAATCATTACCTACTTGCACATTGAAAGAGATAGGATTATATACATTATAACAACTCTCCATTTTGTCATTTCAGTCCCGTTTCCATTTATATTTCATCTCTTTTTGTTTTGGACGAAGAGGATTAGCAGCACTCACATATTATTGAATTATTCTCTTCCATATTCATTCTTCATCTCTTTTTGTAGGATGATGGGGTTACCAATGCAATCTATCAATCAGAACTGTAATTTCTTCTAGAAAAGGATAAGTAGCCTTCTCTACAATGTCGACAGCTTTTTATTCCATCCTAAAAGGTCCATTTTGATGGTTCATGAAGAACTTACCGATGTGTTCACTTAAAAATATTATGTGTGTTAATTCAATTAACAATTTCTGTCATATTGGTGGGACCAGTGGATGTTGATTCAACGACCTGATTCTTTTGTAGCCAGAAACAGGTTGTTTAGCTTATTATTCCCTGTGTATGCATTATCAAGCATCCATGTTTCTGAACATTTGGTGCCCAAGAGTCCTCAATGAACTCATTCATTGCTCCGACTTACCTATGTATATGTTTTTTTACAAGGAAAAAGTTTTTTATTGATAAAAAACTTCCCATTTCTGAGAGCACCAAGTCCATTCGCAAAATCAGAGAAAGGCTCCCCAAAACTAAGAAGTTATCAGATTTATCTGTCTTGATTGACTGTGATTTCCATAGGATGCATTTTAAAATCAGAGTCCATAAAGGCTTCATACATAACTTAACAGTCTATCCTATACATTAAGCATCTTAAACATAAAGACCGATGTCACATATCTCTGATTTGCTGAAATGGCTGTTCTATTGTGATGAATATTTAGGAACCTAGAGTGCGCTTCTCCTCTTCTGCAGGTAGCTCCTCTTCTTCCATGAAAACTGGGGCTTGGCACTCGCAGACATCATCCACAAGAAATTCCAGTCAGTTGTGGATTTTTCTCTTGAATTCCTCTTGTTCCTGCTTCTCTTCTTCTGAGCTCTTGCTGGACACAGCAGAGCAAATGTTTTTTAACTGTGCAATTGCCCTTTCTTTGAACCTGTCCCAGCTTCTGGAATTCTGCTCATTAGGATCCCTAAGGCATTGTCCAAATTCATGTTGAGATTTGGGTAACTTGGAAAGTGGTCCCCATGTGCTTATGAGTTCTCTAAGCACAAAGGGGGAAGACTATTACCCTTGTACTTTACTTTGTGATTCTAATTTCACTTTGACTTAGGAGTTTTAAGTCAAAAGTGAAATATGTCACTTAAGTCATAAAGTGACAATTAATTCACAATGTGGGTGAAT
>ML787860.1:272582-286841 GCA_009831015.1 Picea engelmannii | reverse complement strand
CCCTGGTGGCTAACCAAAACCCATGAATACAAGCTTGCTAGGTCACCCCGTTAATCCCCCCAACAATGGTCAAGTGGATTAGTGTAAGATCCAAGCAGTTATCAGAAATGTAAGGAACCTGATGCATATATAAGAAGGTTATAGCGATCAAACATGACACATACCATGATACCTTGGACCAATTACCTCATGGAGCAAGAGTCTTTTTCGATGCAAGTCCAAGCCGATGGTGATGGAAGCTGCTGCTGCTAGCAGGACAAGTCTGGCGAAGAAGAAGAAGGATGGGCCCTCCAGGGCCATGCTCAGGTCAATCCTGCTCTCGGTACTCCATGTCTAGGACTTGTGGGCCTCGAGACATGATCTCCTAGTTATCCCTAGAGATCGGGGATAACATGCTACAGATGAGCTAGGGCGATTCAGTTCAGTGCAGAGGGCAACAAAGGGAGAGGGTGCACCACAGTTTGGGCACTTCTTTCTCTGGTTCTTATGGCAAGGCTTGTGAGGATCTTGCTATGTATACAGGTTCCATTGTATTTCATTACTTGTCGTATCTCTTGCTTTAATCATCATTATATAGACAGATATCCGAAACTGGTTTTCCCCGAGGGGGTTTTATCCAGGGTCATGTTGACCAAAAATACCTGTGTCAATTTTATGCATGTTTAGAAGTGTAGATCAACATTTTAAAGTTCAAGATCTAGAGGTAGTGTTATGTGTTTTAAGTTATATTGCATGTGCTAACATTGAGATAAGAAAATAACATTGAGATAAGAAAACACTTGCAAGGGCACCTAACCTGTAAAACATTGAGTAGAAAGTGAGATGACTGTTTGCTGTCCTAAAACAACAAAAGAAGACAGCCATACAGTTGAAATTTAGAGCCATAATAAGGTCAAGGACAGACCTTATATGGCAGCCTCATAGGACCTCAGATATTTCTACAGTTCATACAGAGAGTAGTAAATCTTCTAACTGGATACCCAATTGCATTTTCACAAATCCATGTCGGATGAGCTTGCTTCCTTGTCTTGCTGGACCATGAAACTTTCATACCAGCCCCAAGTATTAACAGGGTTGCTCTGTTGATGTATTAGCATTAGATCGGTACTTCCACATAGGCTCCGTGTCTAGCATGTGAAAGTCGTCCTTGTAACCTCTCAGAAAACCTTAGGAAGTTCACTATTGAGATTTTAGCAAGGAAGGTCTTCCATCATCATCATAGCATCCTAGCATGATGGAGGACAATGAAACTTAGGCTGAGTTGATTAATTAACTGTTTTCCTAAGTCTAACTTAGGAAAAGAATTGATGATGTGTTATAATCTTCAGTTGACTTTATTGAGTACTTTTGCAAAAGTTAAAGTCGATCTCAACGCTCCATCCTTTTGGAGGTTAGGGTTTCACTTGCTCAATGGAGAATAAAGAGATTGACTGGGCTAAGGGGGCGCACAAGCAGAAGAGAGATTGATTGGAGAGAAAGATCGATTGCAGATTTGCAAGTGAGAGTTTTGCAGGAGGATAGAGGAGAGTCTAGCAGGTGGATCGACTCATCTATTCAGCAAATCGCAGAGGCTAAGCTTCAGATCTGGCAGGACTGTACAGAGTGACACAGGAGGGCCGTACAATCATGCAGAGGCTCATCTTCTAGTTGTTGTTTCGTTTTGGTTCTATTTTGGAGAGTCTAGAGAGGCTGTACGATTCTGCTGGAGAGGGTTTTGCTGAAGTTATTCAACTGTTGGCAGACGCCGATTTACTTTGTAAGAAATCTTTATATTTTCCTGCTCAGAAATAATAAAATCCTCAGATCTGCTGCATTGGTTTTCCCATCTTGGGTTTTTCCAGGGACTGTTGTCCAAAAATTGTGTCTACATGTGATGTGATTGCTGTCTTCTTTTACTTTCAGTTCCTGGTAATTTATTTTTGCTGTGTATTTAATTTTTTGTGAAGAAAACCCTGAATAATCAGTTAAAAAGTAAATTTGATTGGTTAAAAGTGAACCGGGTTTTAGAAAATTCACATGGTACTAGAGCAGGACTGTTAAAGAGGCAGTATCACAAGTGGGTTTTCAAGATCCAAAATAAATTTGAAGTTTCGGGCATAGATCTAAGGCAACTGTCATCTTCCCTTGCGCCTAGGGTTTCAGCATAAAAGAGGAGAAGAGGTAGGGTTTGAGCTGTGAGGGTTTGAACATAACACTTTCAAAAAGTGGCCATGAGTTTAAGGGTGGAAGACATGTTACAAGGGGCAAACATGTTACAAGGGGCTCAGAATTACCCCAACTGGAAAGAAAGGATGACAATGATATTGGAAGTCAATGATGTGTCAGGTCATGTTAGTGACAAGGCAACAACTCCTACAGGTGCAGCCGAATTAGTCATCTGGAAGAAGGGTGAGGCTAAGACAAAGAGACTGATTCTTGATGGGATAAAGGACCATGTGGTCCCACTTCTCTCAGCAAAAGTTGATGCAAAAGATATGTGGAAAGCCCTAAGTGACCTCTACCAAAACAAAAATGGAAACAAAGTAATGGCTCTGTGCAAGCAATTGCATGGGACCAAGATGGCCAAAGGTGAGGGTGTAATACCTTATCTTACCGGGATAACACAAATCAGAGATGAACTTGCAACAGTCGGTGAAAAGACTGAAGATCCTGAGTTGGTGCGTATTGCACTAGATGGCTTTTCTAAGTCATGGGATGTTTTTGTCCGTGGTGTGGTAGCTCGGGAGAAGCTCCCTGATTGGCAGTGACCGTGGGACGATTTTGTGCAGGAAGAGATTAGAATTGGTCAAGTAGGACCATCATCTTCAACTCATGCAGAGGAGGAAGAAGGCTTGGCCCTTGCAGGCAAAGCAAAGGGAAAGAAGAAGAAGAAAGGTGGAAAGAAAAACATTGACTTCTCAAAAGTCAAGTGCTTCTAGTGTCACAAGATGGGACACTTTGCATCACAATGTCCAGAGAGGAAGAAGAAGAATAAGCCACAAATGACAGCTTCAACAGCAGTGGATGAGTTTGCCAAGTCATTTGAGGAGGATTTCTGCTTCATACCCTGTATGTGTAGTACAACTGTTTCAGACATGTGGTTTGTAGATAGTGGTGCATCTTGTCATATGACAGGGCGCAAAGAGTGGTTTACAAGGCTACAGGAGGGAGGCGTAAATCTAGTCATTAAGCTAGGGGATGGCAGGCGTTATAAGGCTCAGGGAGTTGGCACAGTCTCATTTCAGAGGGAGTTCGGGAAACCGCTCCGATTCAGTGATGTGTTATATGTTCCGGGGTTGACCAAGAACCTCATCTCAATCTCTACTTTCGAGGACAAGGGGTATGATGTCACTTTTCGTAAAGGAAAGGTGTTCATCAGACCTGGTGGGTTAAGTGAGAAGATGGACATAATGATTGGGGTTCGAGAGGAGAAGGTCTACAGGTTACAGGTTTAGCCAGGGAGAGCATTAGCGAGTATCACCACAGACATAGGGGAGTTGTGGCATAGGAGGATGGCACACTTTCATTTTGGTGTTTTGGGGCATTTGAGGGAAGCAATCACTGGATTGCCTAAGATTACAGCTGAGAGGCATGATCCTTGCAAGGGTTGTGCATTGGGCAAGTATTCCCGGAAACCCTTTCCATCTAGCTAGCACAGGTTCAAGAGAGTATTGCATCTGATACACTTTAATGTATGTGGGCCGATGAGTGTGGAGTCAGGGAGTGGCTCCAGATACTTTATCTTGTTTATTGATGACTACTCCAGGAAGACCTGGATTTACTTTCTAAAGACCAAGGATGAGGTCTTTGGGAGGTTTCAGGAGTTCAGAGCTCTGGTAGAAAACCAAACTGGGAGGAAGACTCGGGTCTTAATATCGGATAATGGGGGGGGGGAGTACACCTCCAAGGAGTTCGAGGATTATTGCACAGTAGCGGGGATTAAGAAGGAACTCACAGTTCCTTACAATCCTCAACAGAATGGAGTGGTCGAGAGAAAGAACAAGATTGTGGTTGGAGCAGCACGAGCTATGATTCATGATCAGGGGCTGCCATTATTCTTATGGGCAGGGGCGAGCAATGATGCAGTATACTTGCAGAATAGGAGTCCCCACACAGTTTTGGGGAAGCAGACACCTGAGGAGACATTTTCAGGTACTAGGCTAGATGTGAGTCAGCTTCGCATCCGGGGCAGCGTATGTAACTGTCATGTCCCTTTATAGAAGAGGACAATGCTGGACCCCACGACAGTAAAGGGGTTACTTGTTGGCTACAACGAGGTTTCCAAAGCCTATAGGATTTATGTGCCTACATACATGAATGTTATAGTGTGTAGAGATGTACAGTTCGAGGAGGAACTTGCATTGAGAAGATTGAAGGATTTGCTAGCAAGTGGAGAGAACCAACAGGAACAGAGCGCAGGAGTCCAGGAACAAGAAGCACAGAGTCAGACTACAGGATCATAGCAATAGACACATGATACAGGTGTTCAGAGGGAGATTGTTGGACAAGATCATCATGAGCGAGATGATGATGAGGAGCAACGTGATGCAGTTCCCCAAGAGCAGATTGCTAGGCCACGACCTAAGTGGTACAAGTCCACAGTCAATGATTCTAGGTTGGCAGGGCTTTCAGAGTGAGACTTCAGATGAAGTAAACCACCAGAGAGACTTGGATATATGGCATTGATGACCCAACTCATTGATGCTGAGCCTTCCAGTTATGAGAGTGCTGCAGGGCATAAGGTGTGGCAGGAGGCCATGATGGAGGAATATGCCTCGATTATGAAAAATGATGTATGGGAGGTAGTTCCGAGGCCAGAGGATAAAAGGGAGGTTGGATCCAAGTGGATCTATAAAGTTAAGCATGCAATAGATGGAAGCATGGACAAGTATAAAGCTCGCTTCGTGGCCAAGGGGTTTTCACAGTTAGAGGGAGTTGACTATGAAGGGACTTTCGCTTTTTTGGCCAGGTATTCCTCAATCCGAGCAGTCATTTCATTGGCGGTAGAGAAGGGTTGGCGCGTTCATTAGATGGATGTGAAGACCGCCTTCCTCATTAGAGTAGTTAAGGAGGAGGTATATGTTGAGTAGCTTGAGGGATTTGAGGTTGGCAGCAGAGAGATGCATGTGTGCAGACTGAGGAGAGCCTTGTATGGGCTTAAGCATGCACCTCGGGCATGGTACTCGAGGATTGACCCCTACTTAAGAGAGATGGGCTTCCAGCGGAGTGAGGCAGATCCAAACTTGTACCTTCTTTCAGGGGAGAAGCCTCTTATACTGGTACTGTATGTAGATGACCTATTTCTCACTGGAGATGAGCAGTTGATAGCAGATTGCAAGGTCAACCTTGCAGTAGAATTTGAAATGAAAGACCTTGGGTTGATGCACTATTTTCTGGGGTTGGAGGTCTGGCAGATGGATGGGCGTTTCTGATTCGGATTATTTTGAGAACGACATGAAGAAAGAAATATAACCGAGATATAACAATGAAATACACAAAAATATAGAAGAGAACACATAAATACAGTGAAACCCAACTTCTATTACTGAATAAGATAGAAAAACACCGTAGAACACAAACTGGAAAAATGGGGTAGTTCATCTCTGAAAAGAAAGAGATGTTGGCTACGCTTCATTCACAAGAAGCTTTACATCACACTCCATTGCATGCTTAAAGGGCCTCCTTCACCTCAATTATTATGAGAGAGTGAGAGGAGAACAATTCCCATGATGCATGTGGGATAAATTGGACTAAGTTTATAAAATTCCATAGGCATGTAAAATACTAGTACTTCCTAGGCGGTCACCCATCCCAGTACTACTCTAGCCCAAGCACGCTTAACTGCGGAGTTCTAATGGGATTCGATGCATTAACGCTATGTTGTAGGCATGTACATAAAACCATTACATGATGTCTGTAATTAACAAATGAAGATGACATTACATTCCATTCCCTATCAAAAGGGTGAATGTCATGGCTTATCAAAACCACAGGCTCAAAATGGTGATTCAGTGGAAAAGGTGGATGGCCACCGAGATCCATCTGGATCATTCCTCCCCCCTTAGGAAGCAATGGTCTCCATTGCGTTGAGTGCCCGGGGGAGTGAAAAAAGCATTTTCCAAATCTGCATCTTGATGAGCTCCTTGCCTTGTTGGAGAAGTTGCGCTTCTTAACTTTTTGAAGGTTGTCCCGAACCTGTGGCTGGAAGGGTTGGACCTTTTTAACCATTCTGGCTACATGAGATGTCTGTGTGTAGAAGGAATCTTTGCGCTTTGTTGCAGTCTTGTCGACCTGCTTCCATTGGATAGAAGGTGCTTGGGCCAAGGTTGTAGTGGTTGCAGTATCCTTCTGTTCACCTTTTGAACAGATTGTGAAGAAGCTAAATTTTGTAGTATGAGATACTACTTTGCGGCACTGTTTAGGTTGGACATTAGTCGGAACCACCTTTGGTATCTTGTAGAGATGACCCCCCAGAGTAACAATGACACTACAGGGTCAAGACTCATAGATAGCATGGCACTTCCACATATATGGCTGTCTCAAGAGAACATCACAAGCATCCAGCGGGGCAACATCACATAATACCTCGTCCTTGAAGGGTTGGATGCCGTATGACAATCGACACTACTGGCTGACACAGAGATCTTGACCCTGGAGAAGCCACCCGATGTTGTATGGTTGCAAGTGTGGTGTTGTTGGCAAATCCAACTACTTGACAACCTCTGCTGAGATGATGTTCTTTTGGCTTCCGCTATCAACAATAAAATGCAGTGGGGTCCCCTTCACCCACATCTGTGAATGGAAGAGTCACTCCCCCTCTTTAGGTTGGATTGTTGTAGTTGCGACAATAGCAGTGGGTTCTGCATCAATGATCTGTCTCCTTTTATTATTTTTTGAATCAGGGTCCAAGTCGAGGTTCGACTCTTTGTCTTTGAGCTCGGCCACCAATGACTGTATTGAGTGACATTCATTAGTGTTGTGCCAAGGGCTATTGTGGAACTCACACCACTTTCCGGTGTCTTTCTTAGACTTCCCGTTACCCTTCTTTGCTTGCATCTGGGATTGGCTCTCTTGAGGTTGGCCTTCCTTGCTCTGTCCATGCTTCTCCCACTTACTCTATTGGTTGAATTTTTTCTCAATTTTGATTGCATATCGATAAGCAACTCCCAGTGAGGATATGTCCAAGAAATCCATCTTTGTTTGGATGTACCTGTGTAGACCACTGTGGTACTTCAAAACCAGGTGCCGCTCGCAGTTTTTGATACCCAGCTTTGAGCGCAAGGTATGAAAGATGTTGGTGTACTTTGGCACCATCTAGGCTCTTTTCTGACGCAGAGTTGTCCATCTCATGTATTGGTCATCATAGTTTCCGAAAGGGTAGAACTCCTTCTTTAGGGCATCTACGAAGGCCGCCCAAGTGGGTTCTCTCCCAAAAAGTGTAGATTCATCCACGGTGTACCTCTCCCAGTAACCTTCCCACCAAGATTTGACATGGGAAGGGCTTTAAGGAGCGCGAAGGTGATCTTTTCACTGTCAGAAATTTTTTGGACAGAGTAATAACCTTCTAGAAGATTCAACCATTTTTCTAGAGCATCTGCATCTATCATGCCTTCAAATAAGGGGATATCAAAATTGACTTTTACCTTGAAGGGTGTCGCACTTGCAAAATGGTTGCTTGTTGAAGATGCCCCGACTGCTGTCATCGGTAGTCTTCGAAGGATCTGAGCGAAGTTGTCCATCATCTCGTTCCTTTGTCGCACGAGGGCTTCCTCGAGCAACGTCTTGAAAGGATCTCCTGCTCTGTCATCTCTCTTTTCTTCCGCCATGGGAGGTCGCTTGGGCTAGCGAGAGTGGTTGTCCTCAAGTGAAACTAGCTTGAGACCCAAATCTCTATACCCTGACCTCGTCGGGGACCTGCTCTGAGAAATGACAAAGAGCAGACTGCTCTGATACCACTGATCCGGATTATTTTGAGAACGACATGAAGACATAAATATAACTAAGATATAACAATGAAATACACAAAAATATAGAAGAGAACACAGAAATACAGTGAAACCCAACTTCTATTACTGAATAAGATAGAAAAACACCGTAGAACACAAACTGGAAAAATTGGGTAGCTCATCTCTGAAAAGAAAGAGATGTTGGCTACGCTTCATTCACAAGAAGCTTTACATCACACTCCATTGCATGCTTAAAGGGCCTCCTTCACCTCAATTATATATGAGAGAGTGAGAGGAGAACAATTCCCATGATGCATGTGGGATAAATTGGACTAAGTTTATAAAATGCCATAGGCATGTAAAATACTAGTATTTCCCAGGCGGTCACCCATCCCAGTACTACTCTAGCCCAAGCATGCTTAATTGCGGAGTTCTAATGGGATCCGATGCATTAACGCTATGTTGTAGGCATGTACATAAAACCATTACATGATGTTTGTAATTAACAAATGAGGATGACATTCCATTCCATTCCCCATCAAAAGGGTGAATGTCATGGTTTATCAAAACCACAGGCTCAAAATGGTGATTCAGTGGAAAAGGTGGATGGCCACCGAGATCCATCTGGATTAGTTTCTTCCTTGGACAAGGGAAGTATGCAATATAGATATTGCACAGGTTCAGGAGGATGGACTGTAGGCCCATGTCTACACCTCTAGTTACAAATTGGAGGAAGATTGATGCATCAGATTCGAAGATAGTAGACCCCACTGTCTATCGTCAGTTGATTGGATCGCTCATGTGTTTGGTCAATACTCGGCCATATATCAGCTTTGTAGTAAACTCTTTGAGTCAGTTCATGGTGGACCCTCGAAGATGACATTGGATTGCTGCGAAGCATGTGCTTCGCTATCTTAGAGGAACAATGGAGTATGGGCTATTGTATGAGTGTAGTGGTGGAGTGACATTAGCAGGCTTTACAGATGCTGATTGGGCAGGATGTGTAGAGGACAGGAAGAGTACTTTGGGTTGTTGTTTCAGCATTGGATTGGGCATCATTTCCTGGTTCAGTAGGAAACAAAGATCAGTGGCATTGAGCTTTGCCAAGGCAGAGTACATGGCAACCAGTTTGGTAGCATGTGAGGCACTGTGGTTGAGGAAGTTACTTTTGGGCTTGTTCAAGCATAAGCTAGAAG
This sequence comes from Picea engelmannii, assembly GCA_009831015.1. Taxonomy (NCBI): domain Eukaryota; kingdom Viridiplantae; phylum Streptophyta; class Pinopsida; order Pinales; family Pinaceae; genus Picea; species Picea engelmannii. The sequence goes on along the minus strand of ML787860.1, from coordinate 277,720 downwards.
CTAGTGTGATTCACTGTGACAACCAGAGTTGCATCAAGCTCTTTGATAATCCGGTGTTTAATGATCGTAGCAAACACATCGATATCAAGTATCATTTCACCTGGGATTGTGTATAGAGAGGAGCTGTGAGGCTTGATTACATACATACTGATGAGCAGATGGAAGACATCTTTACCAAGGCACTGAGCAGGCAAAAGTTTGAGAAGTTCAAAGATCTGATGGGGTTGAGACAGAATCCCTTCCTCGCTAAGAGGGAGTGTTGAGATTTTAGCAAGGAAGGTCTTCCATCATCATTATAGCGTCCTAGCATGATGGAGGACAATGAAACTTAGGCTGAGTTGATTAATTAAATGTTTTCCTAAGTCTAATTTAGGAAAAGAACCGTTGATGTGTTATAATCTTCAATTGACTTTATTGAGTACTTTTTCTAAAGTTAAAGTGAAAAATAGTTTAAGTTGTGGTCTTTTAATCTTGACCATTGATCTCATCATGAGGATGAGGGTTGATCTCAGCCCTCCATCCTTTTGGAGGTTAGGGTTTCACTTGCTCAATGAAGAATAAAGAGATCGATTGGGCTATGGGGCTGCACAAGCAGAAGAGAGATCGATTGGAGAGAGAGATCGATTGCAGATTTGCAGGAGGACAGAGGAGAGTCTAGCAGGTGGATCAACTCATCTCTTCACCAAATCGCAGAGGCTAAGCTTCAAATATGGAAGGGCTGTACAGAGTGAGGCAAGGGTGATGTAGGAGGGCTATACAATCACGCAGAGGCTCATCTTCTAGCTGTTGTTTCATTCTGGTTCTGTTTTGGAGGGTCTAGAGAGGCCGTCCGATTCTGTTGGAGAGGTTTTGCTGAAGTTATTCAGCTGTTGGCAGAGGCCGATTTACTTTGTAAGAAATCTCTATATTTTCCTGCTCATAAATAATAAAATCCTCAGATTTGCTGCACCGGTTTTCCCATCTTGGGTTTTTCCGGGGACTATTGTCCAAAAATAAGTGTCTACATGTGATGTGATTGCCGTCTTCTTTTACTTTCAGTTCTTGGTAATTTATTTTTGCTATGTATTTAATTTATTGTGAAGAAAACCCTGAATAATGAGTTAAAAAGTAAATTTGATTGGTTTAAAGTGAACTGGGTTTTAGAAAATTCACATTCACTTCACATGTTAATTATTAAAGTGAATGATCTTTTAATTAATTAAGTTAGATGCCTAAGTTTGGTGGCATTAGTAACTTAAGTGAGAGTTTGATTAAGTCCTAGCCGTTAGATCTAAAGTGAAAGTGAGATTAGATCTCAACCTTTGATCACTTTGGAGATCTAGGGTTAGTGATTGATTTGGTCAAATCTAAATGTAATAAAAGGCAACTTAGGTGAGAGGATGAGACACACTGAGTAGAGAGTGAGGAGATCTCATTTGAGCGGGTGAAGAGAGTTCATCCAAGTGTGAGTGGGCAGAGTCGAGGAAAGGTGCAAAGGGGAAGCGAGGGAGATAACATCCAGGTGGGCTAGGCTATCACTATATTGTAATCCTCTGAAGGCCCGTTATCCTAGGAAGGGAGTCTAAGATTAATAAACGAAGATCTGGTTTTTCGCAAGGGTTTTTCCAGGGGTGTTTACCCGAATATCTTATGCAATGTGTGATTGGTTTCTATTTTTAATGCTTCCGCTAATGTGTCGTTGGTAACTGTTATCCCCTACCCTAGGGATAATTGAGGAGATCATGTCTCGAGGCCCATCGGTCCTAGACATCGAGTGCTGAGAGGCGGATGACTTGAGCATGGCCCCATAGGGCCCCTCTTTTCTTCAGTGCAACCCATTTATCAGCAGCAACAACATCCATCCCACCAACCTGGTTCTGAAGTAGCAGTAAGTCTTGCTCCATGAGGTAATGAGTCCGGGTATCATGGTATGTCACTCTGATTATTGAAGCACTTGAATATGTTGCATTGAAATCTCCTTCACTTCATAACGTTTGCTTGGAAATTATGCTCTTTAACTTGTTCATACCTGGAAGGGTGACACGATGCCCTATTAAGTTGGTCTCCTTTTAGGATCGATTGCCACTGGGTGGGTCTGTGAAAGGTCATCGTCCGTTCCCTCCATACTTACCACTTTCCATCTTTATCCCTCTCATTTCCCCCCTACCTTTGTTTGGGCACTGGGATTTGCCACACTAGGAAGGGTTGTACCTTGTCTCGTGGGAAGAAGGGGCTAAAGGCCCAGAGGGTAAAAGTAGCCGGCAAAAGTTAAAAGCCAAAAATGAAACCTTTGAGATGCTTCGCCCAGGGATTCCCGAGAAAGCAGTAAAAAGCTTCTCAGTAAGAAAAGGGAACCCATAAGTAAAACAAACACTCAAGGTATTAGTTGGTGGATGGGAGGTCTCATCATGAGCTGACCTATTATGACCATGGGCATGTAGCGGTATGACACTACCATTTATATGGTCACCAAACCAGGGTAGTGGCTGTTGGTGGCATAACCAAGAGAAAGGGGGTCTCATCACGAGCCAACCTTCTCATCTTCGTGAAATGCTTGTGGATAATGCTGTCACCTCTGGTCACCAAGCCAGGACAGTGTCCCTCAACTCTTCCCTTGAAGCATAAAAGAAAAAGATCAAAAGCAATGAAGCTAAGAAGAAAAGGCATTGAATGGGCTAGGAAAAAATGTGGCATCTATGACAAGGTGTAACTCGCCCTCTACAAAGACACCCACAGGTAAGATCTACATTTCCCTGTTATCACTGCACCCCATGCCCAAACACTTATCGCATGCCACCTCACATACACTTACAAGACCTAGATTGGTTCTTGTTGAAATTAGTGCAGCTGCAAGAGCCATTCTCCGAGAGGATGGCATAAGACCGTAGCTGAGATCTAGGGCCCCCAGTGCACTCCTGGGGTTCTTGGTTTGGGACCAAGTAGTTAGAGCCATGGAAAAAGACCCTAGTGAGGGCCCCCGATGTACTTTTGGGGTTCTTGGTCAAGGATCAAGCAGTAAGTCCCTAGATGTGTTCTAGGGCCTTAGCTGAGATCTAGGGCCCCCAGTGCACTCCTGGGGTTCTTGGTTTGGGACCAAGTAGTTAGAGCCATTGAAAAAGACCCTAGTGAGGGCCCTCGATGTACTTCTGGGGTTCTTGGTCAAGGACCAAGCAGTAAGTCCCTAGATGTGTTCTAGGGCCCTTGGATGTGTTCCAGGGAATCCTTGCTCGGTGCTTGGATTGATCCTCGGTGGTTGATGATGTAAGTCCCTAGATGTGTTCTAAGGCCCCTGGATGTGTTCCAGGGAATCCTTGCTTAAACGCTTGGGTTGATCCTTGGTGGATGAAAGACCCTAGATGTGTTCTAGGGCCCCTAGATGTATTTTGGGGTATCCTGGTCTGAGACTAGGTAGTTCTTGGTTGTGTACCAAGATGTGATGATGTGTGATCTTCTTATTCTCTCCCGGGATGGTCCATGAGACCTAGGAGCAACTAGAAGATGGAGATGACCACATCATTGGTTTCTCCTCTTATAGAGGGATGATATAAGCTTATAAGTTATCATGAGACTTATGTGGACAGTTTGCCATTGAAGAAGACCCCCTTGACTTTGTCTTGTAGCCTCCCCTTGCTCGAATCTTTTTCTCCATCTTGCTTGATGTTGTGTTGGTCTTCTATAAGTCACTTTGACTTATTTGACTTTATGATTAATAGTTCTCACCTGGGAAACGCCCCAAACTTAAGGAGGATTATAGCCCAATAAGACACCCTGAGACCTTCTCCAAACCCGACTTGTTAAATTGCATAACGTCTTTGAGCATTTGTTTCTTTCTTATAAGGAGTCGATTGCCTTGAGATCTCTGACCTTACTAGGAGATCTCTGACCTTACTCAAGGTGCCTTTCGCTATTACTTACGTGTCCCCAGCCCGAGGAAATACTCTTGGAGTTGGATGAAAGACTTGTTAACCATCTCTTATATCTCTTGGGCCTGAGGAAATACTTACTCTTCTATCTCTTAACCATACCTGACCATACAAGGTGCTTACTCTTACTATTACTGTTACTCTAGGAAAGACGAGCGTGTCCCCTCTCTCTTCTATCCTGCCCCCTCTCTGTTGAACCCCACTTAATGGAACTGTGTATACCTGTTTTGAACCATACTGACTATTGGAAAGACCCAGGCTCTCTCTAGGGACTTGATCACTTTGTATGGCTGTTTTTTAGGATCCATGTAGACCTGGTTGTAAGTTTATTATGGGAGATAAGAAGGTGAGATTGTTAAGTCATTCTAAGCTGTTCCTTCCTTGAGATAAGGGTTATGTCTATCAAAAGGCATCAAAATACCTTGAATTCTAGGTTACATGGTTTTCCCGTTTCTTAGGTTGTTGAAGAGTAAGGCAAGAACTCACGTTGGAGTAAGGCAAGTCACCTATAAGGCAAGTCCTCATGTGCAGACCTCATGGTTTAAAGTCATAAGGCAAGTCATGAGGCAAGCTCTCCTTCCTTTCTGACTCTCAAATAATGTTACCATAAAATTATTGGATAAGGGGGGTTTGATGCACATGTTTGGGTAATTTAATCATTAGATGTGATTTACATGTTATGATCTCTGTGACTTATGAACCCTTGGAGGGTGTACTTGTTGTTGCTACAGGACTTTACCCAGTGGATAGGTACACATGGGGGAATGATTAGCTCGAACCTCCATGGGGCTGAAAGCCCACAAATGGATGTTGTGACCCTAGTCAGGGGAAAGGAGACATCAAAGACTTACACCAGGAAGAAAGAAGGATGTTGCCCTTGGAGACACTCTGGCAGACCTAGACCCAGGGGGATCTTGCTCTTCCACCTGGACGTTGACCTTTGAGAGCCCATGACGTCATCATTATGACCCTGGACGTCATCCAGAGCTAGGGTTTGTATATTGAGGGCAGTTGTGAGCTGGTTGGCACGTGTGGGCATCATCCAGGGCCTTTGGAGGCCAAACGTTCTGCATCATGAGCCCAATGTTTCACCTTAGGGGCCCAACGTCACCCTAGAAGGGCATGACGTCACCCTTGGATACGACTTTAGGGGTTAATTATTTCATTTATGTAAAAAACTGGATTTTTGATGTAATTTGGCCAGGTCGACCTTTATTTGACCTAAATTTAATTAAA
>ML787860.1:248419-258995 GCA_009831015.1 Picea engelmannii | reverse complement strand
CCACAGCACACAATGGACCCTTTAACATGATGTTAGCTGTTGAAAGTAAACAGTCACATTTTCGAAATAGAAGACTTTATGGATCGATTATTTCCTAAGACACATCAAAACCAAATTTTTTCTCAGCTGTAAAAACTCAAAAAATGACTTGAAGATACTACTGAAAGCTATGATATCCACCCAAAACTCGGCCGAAAGGACGGTTTCATTTTGGGAGTTAACACAATCGACACTGCTGGCTGACACAGAGATCTTGACCCTGGAGAAGCCACCCGATGTTGTATGGTTGCGAGTGTGGTGTTGTTGGCAAATCCAACTGCTTGACAACCTCTGCTGAGATGATGTTCTTTTGGCTTCCGCTATCAACAATAAAATGCAGTGGGGTCCCCTTCACCCACATCTGTGAATGGAAGAGTCACTCCCCCTCTTCAGGATCCTCTTCTGGTTGGATTGTTGTAGTTGCGACAATAGCAGTGGGTTCGACTCTTTGTCTTTGAGCTCGGCCACCAATGACTGTATTGAGCGACATTCATCAGTGTTGTGCCAAGGGCTATTGTGGAACTCACACCACTTTTCGGTGTTTTTCTTAGACTTCCCGTTACCCTTCTTTGCTTGCATCTGGGATTGGCTCTCTTGAGGTTGGCCTTCCTTGCTCTGTCCATGCTTCTCCCACTTACTCTGTTGGTTGAATTTTTGCTCAATTTTGACTGCATATCGATAGGCAACTCCCAGTGAGGATATGTTCAAGAAATCCATCTCTGTTTGGATGTACCTGTGTAGACCATTGCGGTACTTCAAAACCAGGTGCCGCTTGGAGTCTTTGATACCCAACTTTGAGCGCAAGGTATGAAAGATGTTGGTGTACTTTGGCACTGTTTGGGCTCTTTTTTGACGCAGAGTTGTCCATCTCATGTATTGGTCATCATAGTTTCCGAAAGGGTAGAACTCCTCCTTTAGGGCATCTACGAAGGCCGCCCAAGTGGGTTCTCTCCCAAAAAGTGTAGATTCATCCGTGGTGTACCTCTCCCAGTAACCTTCCCACCAAGATTTGACATGGGGAAGGGCTTTAAGGAGCGCGAAGGTGATCTTTTCACTGTCAGAAATTTTTTGGAGAGAGTAATAACCTTCTAGAAGATTCAACCATTTTTCTAGAGCATCTGCATCTATCATGCCTTCAAATAAGGGGATATCAAAATTGACTTTTACCTTGAAGGGTGTTGCACTTGCAAAATGGTTGCTTGTTGAAGATGCCTTGGCTGCTGCCATCGGTAGTCTTCGAAGGATCTGAGCGAAGTTGTCCATCATCTCGTTCCTTTGTCGCACGAGGGCTTCCTCGAGCAACGTCTTGAAAGGATCTCTTGCTCTGTCATCTCTCTTTTCTTCCGCCATGGGAGGTCGCTTGGACTAGCGAGAGTGGTTGTCCTCAAGTGAAACTAGCTCGAAACCCAAATCTCTATACCTTGACCTCGTCGGGGACCTGCTCTGAGAAATGACAAAGAGCAGATTGCTCTGATACCACTGATCCAGATTATTTTGAGAACGACATGAAGACAGAAATATAATCGAGATATAACAATGAAATACACAAAAATATAGAAGAGAACACAGAAATACAGTGAAACCCAACTTCTATTACTGAATAAGATAGAAAAACACCATAGAACACAAACTGGAAAAATGGGGTAGCTTATCTTTGAAAAGAAAGAGATGTTGGCTATACTTCATTCACAAGAAGCTTTACATCACACTCCATTGCATGCTTAAAGGGCCTCCTTCACCTCAATTATATATGAGAGAGTGAGAGGAGAACAATTCCCATGATGCATGTGGGATAAATTGGACTAAGTTTATAAAATGCCATAGGCATGTAAAATACTAGTACTTCCCAGGCGACCCATCCTAGTACTACTCTAGCCCAAGCACGCTTAACTGCGGAGTTCTAATGGGATTCGATGCATTAACGCTATGTTGTAGGCATGTACATAAAACCATTACATGATGTCTGTAATTAACAAATGAAGATGACATTACATTCCATTCCTCATCAAAAGGGTGAATGTCATGGTTTATCAAAACCACAGGCTCAAAATGGTGATTCAGTGAAAAAGGTGGATGGCCACCGAGATCCATCTGGATTAGTTTCTTCCTTGGACAAGGGAAGTATGCAGTATAGATATTGCATAGGTTCAGGAGGATGGACTGTAGGCCCATGTCTACACCTCTAGTTACAAATTGGAGGAAGATTGATGCATCAGATTCGAAGATAGTAGACCCCACTGTCTATCGTCAGTTGATTGGATCGCTCATGTGTTTGGTCAATACTCGGCCATATATCAGCTTTGTAGTAAACTCTTTGAGTCAGTTCATGGTGGACCCTCGAAGATGACATTGGATTGCTGCGAAGCATGTGCTTCGCTATCTTAGAGGAACAATGGAGTATGGGCTATTGTATGAGTGTAGTGGTGGAGTGACATTAGCAGGCTTTACAGATGCTGATTGGGCAGGATGTGTAGAGGACAGGAAGAGTACTTTGGGTTGTTGTTTCAGCATTGGATTGGGCATCATTTCCTGGTTCAGTAGGAAACAAAGATCAGTGGCATTGAGCTTTGCCAAGGCAGAGTACATGGCAACCAGTTTGGTAGCATGTGAGGCACTGTGGTTGAGGAAGTTACTTTTGGGCTTGTTCAAGCATAAGCTAGAAGCTAGTGTGATTCACTGTGACAACCAGAGTTGCATCAAGCTCTTTGATAATCCGGTGTTTAATGATCGTAGCAAACACATCGATATCAAGTATCATTTCACCTGGGATTGTGTATAGAGAGGAGCTGTGAGGCTTGATTACATACATACTGATGAGCAGATGGAAGACATCTTTACCAAGGCACTGAGCAGGCAAAAGTTTGAGAAGTTCAAAGATCTGATGGGGTTGAGACAGAATCCCTTCCTCGCTAAGAGGGAGTGTTGAGATTTTAGCAAGGAAGGTCTTCCATCATCATTATAGCGTCCTAGCATGATGGAGGACAATGAAACTTAGGCTGAGTTGATTAATTAAATGTTTTCCTAAGTCTAATTTAGGAAAAGAACCGTTGATGTGTTATAATCTTCAATTGACTTTATTGAGTACTTTTTCTAAAGTTAAAGTGAAAAATAGTTTAAGTTGTGGTCTTTTAATCTTGACCATTGATCTCATCATGAGGATGAGGGTTGATCTCAGCCCTCCATCCTTTTGGAGGTTAGGGTTTCACTTGCTCAATGAAGAATAAAGAGATCGATTGGGCTATGGGGCTGCACAAGCAGAAGAGAGATCGATTGGAGAGAGAGATCGATTGCAGATTTGCAGGAGGACAGAGGAGAGTCTAGCAGGTGGATCAACTCATCTCTTCACCAAATCGCAGAGGCTAAGCTTCAAATATGGAAGGGCTGTACAGAGTGAGGCAAGGGTGATGTAGGAGGGCTATACAATCACGCAGAGGCTCATCTTCTAGCTGTTGTTTCATTCTGGTTCTGTTTTGGAGGGTCTAGAGAGGCCGTCCGATTCTGTTGGAGAGGTTTTGCTGAAGTTATTCAGCTGTTGGCAGAGGCCGATTTACTTTGTAAGAAATCTCTATATTTTCCTGCTCATAAATAATAAAATCCTCAGATTTGCTGCACCGGTTTTCCCATCTTGGGTTTTTCCGGGGACTATTGTCCAAAAATAAGTGTCTACATGTGATGTGATTGCCGTCTTCTTTTACTTTCAGTTCTTGGTAATTTATTTTTGCTATGTATTTAATTTATTGTGAAGAAAACCCTGAATAATGAGTTAAAAAGTAAATTTGATTGGTTTAAAGTGAACTGGGTTTTAGAAAATTCACATTCACTTCACATGTTAATTATTAAAGTGAATGATCTTTTAATTAATTAAGTTAGATGCCTAAGTTTGGTGGCATTAGTAACTTAAGTGAGAGTTTGATTAAGTCCTAGCCGTTAGATCTAAAGTGAAAGTGAGATTAGATCTCAACCTTTGATCACTTTGGAGATCTAGGGTTAGTGATTGATTTGGTCAAATCTAAATGTAATAAAAGGCAACTTAGGTGAGAGGATGAGACACACTGAGTAGAGAGTGAGGAGATCTCATTTGAGCGGGTGAAGAGAGTTCATCCAAGTGTGAGTGGGCAGAGTCGAGGAAAGGTGCAAAGGGGAAGCGAGGGAGATAACATCCAGGTGGGCTAGGCTATCACTATATTGTAATCCTCTGAAGGCCCGTTATCCTAGGAAGGGAGTCTAAGATTAATAAACGAAGATCTGGTTTTTCGCAAGGGTTTTTCCAGGGGTGTTTACCCGAATATCTTATGCAATGTGTGATTGGTTTCTATTTTTAATGCTTCCGCTAATGTGTCGTTGGTAACTGTTATCCCCTACCCTAGGGATAATTGAGGAGATCATGTCTCGAGGCCCATCGGTCCTAGACATCGAGTGCTGAGAGGCGGATGACTTGAGCATGGCCCCATAGGGCCCCTCTTTTCTTCAGTGCAACCCATTTATCAGCAGCAACAACATCCATCCCACCAACCTGGTTCTGAAGTAGCAGTAAGTCTTGCTCCATGAGGTAATGAGTCCGGGTATCATGGTATGTCACTCTGATTATTGAAGCACTTGAATATGTTGCATTGAAATCTCCTTCACTTCATAACGTTTGCTTGGAAATTATGCTCTTTAACTTGTTCATACCTGGAAGGGTGACACGATGCCCTATTAAGTTGGTCTCCTTTTAGGATCGATTGCCACTGGGTGGGTCTGTGAAAGGTCATCGTCCGTTCCCTCCATACTTACCACTTTCCATCTTTATCCCTCTCATTTCCCCCCTACCTTTGTTTGGGCACTGGGATTTGCCACACTAGGAAGGGTTGTACCTTGTCTCGTGGGAAGAAGGGGCTAAAGGCCCAGAGGGTAAAAGTAGCCGGCAAAAGTTAAAAGCCAAAAATGAAACCTTTGAGATGCTTCGCCCAGGGATTCCCGAGAAAGCAGTAAAAAGCTTCTCAGTAAGAAAAGGGAACCCATAAGTAAAACAAACACTCAAGGTATTAGTTGGTGGATGGGAGGTCTCATCATGAGCTGACCTATTATGACCATGGGCATGTAGCGGTATGACACTACCATTTATATGGTCACCAAACCAGGGTAGTGGCTGTTGGTGGCATAACCAAGAGAAAGGGGGTCTCATCACGAGCCAACCTTCTCATCTTCGTGAAATGCTTGTGGATAATGCTGTCACCTCTGGTCACCAAGCCAGGACAGTGTCCCTCAACTCTTCCCTTGAAGCATAAAAGAAAAAGATCAAAAGCAATGAAGCTAAGAAGAAAAGGCATTGAATGGGCTAGGAAAAAATGTGGCATCTATGACAAGGTGTAACTCGCCCTCTACAAAGACACCCACAGGTAAGATCTACATTTCCCTGTTATCACTGCACCCCATGCCCAAACACTTATCGCATGCCACCTCACATACACTTACAAGACCTAGATTGGTTCTTGTTGAAATTAGTGCAGCTGCAAGAGCCATTCTCCGAGAGGATGGCATAAGACCGTAGCTGAGATCTAGGGCCCCCAGTGCACTCCTGGGGTTCTTGGTTTGGGACCAAGTAGTTAGAGCCATGGAAAAAGACCCTAGTGAGGGCCCCCGATGTACTTTTGGGGTTCTTGGTCAAGGATCAAGCAGTAAGTCCCTAGATGTGTTCTAGGGCCTTAGCTGAGATCTAGGGCCCCCAGTGCACTCCTGGGGTTCTTGGTTTGGGACCAAGTAGTTAGAGCCATTGAAAAAGACCCTAGTGAGGGCCCTCGATGTACTTCTGGGGTTCTTGGTCAAGGACCAAGCAGTAAGTCCCTAGATGTGTTCTAGGGCCCTTGGATGTGTTCCAGGGAATCCTTGCTCGGTGCTTGGATTGATCCTCGGTGGTTGATGATGTAAGTCCCTAGATGTGTTCTAAGGCCCCTGGATGTGTTCCAGGGAATCCTTGCTTAAACGCTTGGGTTGATCCTTGGTGGATGAAAGACCCTAGATGTGTTCTAGGGCCCCTAGATGTATTTTGGGGTATCCTGGTCTGAGACTAGGTAGTTCTTGGTTGTGTACCAAGATGTGATGATGTGTGATCTTCTTATTCTCTCCCGGGATGGTCCATGAGACCTAGGAGCAACTAGAAGATGGAGATGACCACATCATTGGTTTCTCCTCTTATAGAGGGATGATATAAGCTTATAAGTTATCATGAGACTTATGTGGACAGTTTGCCATTGAAGAAGACCCCCTTGACTTTGTCTTGTAGCCTCCCCTTGCTCGAATCTTTTTCTCCATCTTGCTTGATGTTGTGTTGGTCTTCTATAAGTCACTTTGACTTATTTGACTTTATGATTAATAGTTCTCACCTGGGAAACGCCCCAAACTTAAGGAGGATTATAGCCCAATAGGACACCTTGAGACCTTCTCCAAACCTGACTTGTTAAATTGCATAACGTCTTTGAGCATTTGTTTCTTTCTTATAAGGAGTCGATTGCCTTGAGATCTCTGACCTTACTAGGAGATCTCTGACCTTACTCAAGGTGCCTTTTGCTATTACTTACGTGTCCCCAATCAGAGGAAATACTCTTGGAGTTGGATGAAAGACTTGTTAACCATCTCTTATATCTCTTGGGCCTGAGGAAATACTTACTCTTCTATCTCTTAACCATACCTGACCATACAAGGTGCTTACTCTTACTATTACTCTTACTCTAGGAAAGACGAGCGTGTCCCCTCTCTCTTCTATCCTGCCCCCTCTCTGTTGAACCCCACTTAATGGAATTGTGTATACTTGTTTTGAACCATACAGACTATTGGAAAGACCCAGGCTCTCTCTAGGGACTTGATCACTTTGTATGGCTGTTTTTTAGGATCCATGTAGACCTGGTTGTAAGTTTATAATGGGAGATAAGAAGGTGAGATTGTTAAGTCATTCTAAGTTGTTCCTTCCTTGAGATAAGGGTTATGTCTATCAGAAGGCATCAAAATACCTTGAATTCTAGGTTACATGGTTTTCCCGTTTCTTAGGTTGTTGAAGAGTAAGGCAAGAACTCACGTTGGAATAAGGCAAGTCACCTATAAGGCAAGTCCTCATGTGCAAACCTCATGGTTTAAAGTCATAAGGCAAGTCATGAGGCAAGCTCTCCTTCCTTTCTGACCCTCAAATAATGTTACCATAAAATTATTGGATAAGGGGGGTTTGATGCACATGTTTGGGTAATTTAATTATTAGATGTGATTTACATGTTATGATCTCTGTGACTTATGAACCCCTGGAGGGCGTACTCGTTGTTGCTACAGGACTTTGCCCAATGGACAGGTACACATGGGGGAATGATTAGCTCGAACCTCCATGGGGCTGAAAGCCCACAAATGGATGTTGTGACACTAGTAAGGGGAAAGGAGACATCAAAGACTTGCACCAGGAAGAAAGAAGGACGTTGCCCTTGGAGACACTCTGGCAGACCTAGACCTAGGGGGTTCTTGCTCTTCCACCTGGACGTTGACCTTTGAGAGCTCATGACGTCATCATTATGACCCTGGACGTCATCCAGAGCTAGGGTTTGTATATTGAGGGCAGTTGTGAGCTGGTTGGCATGTGTGGGCATCATCCAGGGCCTTTGGAGGCCAAACGTTCTGCATCATGAGCCCGATGTTTCACTTTAGGGGCCCAACGTCACCCTAGAAGGGCATGACGTCACCCTTGGATACGACTTTAGGGGTTAATTATTTCATTTATGTAAAAAACTGGATTTTTGATGTAATTTGGCCAGGTCGACCTTTATTTGACCTAAATTTAATTAAAGGTCATTGATATTTTATAAATAGAAAGTACTCTCATTTTTCATCATCACTCATCACACACTTAGTGTGGACTGAAATTTGCGCCCTCTTTAAGGGCAATTGGCTGAAATAACTAGTGTGCAACTTCTTGGAGAGGCATATTTTGGTGTATCTTGGCTATTTTTCATGGTGGAAGATCTTCAACTAGGGTTTGGCTTGATTATTCTTGGTGAAGTAAGTAGAAAATCAACAATTTGTTTATGTTAATGAATGCTTGTGGTAAATTTTACTTGTTTCTGTTAAAGATTATGAAATTGCTTGCTTAAACCCTAGGAGAGAAACATAAGTTACTTCTTTTTCTCTATAGTTTTCTACTTGTCTAAATTTCTCAAGTACACTTTGCTTAGAAGTGGCTACTAGAGCCCTAAAGTGCTAGCACTCTAGTAGCTTCACTCTAATTGCCTATTGCATACATTGTTTTAATAGTCTAAGGAAAGAAAATTCGCTAGGGCCTAAGATTCCTTACTCTCTAGCAAATTTGTCTCTAGGATTTGGATGCTTGAGGCCTTGGGTTACCAACACCTCCTTCATCCATCCTTTCTCCTTTGACAAAGTATTATCATTGCTACTTTTCTCCAAGTTTTGCCGCTGCTAATGTTGACTCCATAAACCCTAAAAGGCACTAGTCTACTCACTATAATGAATGATTGATCAAACAAACACTCAAATCTTTCTCCTTGAAGCTTGTACTAACTCTTACTAACCCCAAATTGGATTAATTTCTTAGCTAACTTGCTGCTGTTGCAAATCATTGCTACAACCATACTAATTCATGCTAATTTGCTGTATTCACCTACATAACTTGCACCTAGCTTACCTAGAAATTGCTTGTGACAATTGCCCATCAATCTACTAGATAAATGCTATAAGTTTACATGGTGTTTCCTTGCAACTTTGAGCACTAGAATTTGCTGTTGTTACAAAAGATTGCTACAACCATTTAATTGCAACAAATTCTCTGCAAAAGTGACATTAAATGCTAGTTAGACATTGCCAAATTTGCTTGTGACAATTTATTATCATTCTGCATAGTTAAAGCTATTTTTTTTTTGTCTTTTTCAAGCATTTTCAAGGTATAATTTTTGTGGTTGTTACAAAATACTCATTGCTGTTGTAAACTGTTACATTGCTGCAAATTTATATAAGCTAGCCTATTTTTTGAAGGTTCATGGTCTTAAGAAGCACTAATATCATATTTTGTACTTGAAAGCTGCCATACTTTCTTTGTTGTCTTGTTCTGGGTAGGTACACTCCATTTTCACTGTTGCTTCATCCTTTAAAGACCTTAAGAACCTTTTGACTTGAGTGACTAGTGAGAGGGGTATTTTCTTGCTTCCTTGCCTTAATCTTGTCAGCCCTTTAGGTCACTGCGGACGTCTCCTCTGGGGTAACTTTGATATACTCCTAAACAGAAAGGGGTTTCCTATTAAGGTGACAGTGATAGGTCACCCCCTGTTACGCCAATCTTGCATCCACTTGCCTTGGCTTTGGACAAGTACAGATTGTGCGATAACAGTAACCTAGTTGTCCAGTTGTTTAATAAAGCGATTTTTATTAGGAATAACTGTCAGGTGCTAGGTTTGCAGGAAAATCAACATGGTATCAGAGCCAGGTCTCTAATGAAGCCAAATTTACACGAGATTGAGTTATTCTGTAGCGGGAATTTTTTTTATGTTTGCGGGAAAAATTTAAATTTTGCAGGAAGAGGTTGTAGAGTGGGGTTCAATTAAAATAAAAAGGAGGAACCATCAGATAGAGGAAGCTTAGTCGCATGACATTGCTGTGTGTGAGCAACTGGAGTGAGGTTGCGTAAGGCAGTCGATTGTAGAAGATTCGCTGTAGACGTGAGAAAGGGAGTCCGCGGGTGCTAGGGGGTCGGGCCACCACAACAGCTAAGGTAGGTTGCCGTGGAGTTGCTGCAGAGCAACCAAGCCACACAACAAATGGCTGTTGGGTGTGCGTAGGAGGCACGGGCTGGAGTCTATAGAAGGGACGTGTAGTGAGAGGAGACGAGCAACTATGGGGTTGTTAACCCCTAGATTTTCACCCTTGAAAATCTTGCGGGTTAAGAGCCAGCATGCACTATTTTGGCTAGCATTCTGAGATTCTCCCAAAGTTTAGCACTAGTGTTGAGCAGGAGGTTGGTTCCCATTAGAGGCAGGTATATGATCAGTACAGGGTTATTTTGTTCAGAGTTAGAGTTAGCTTGTGTTCCTTTGCATTTTGAGAAAGATGTCTACATACGACAGGTGTTGTTACTTTTTAGGAGCCACGGTTTGAGTGGGTCTCTTGACAGTTTGGAGCAGTTCTGAGTATACATGGATGATCCTTGCATGATTCTAGGCCCGATTGACATGCATGAGATTTCTATTTTTAGTAGTTTGAGCTCCAGGCCCCAAATCTAGATTCTGAGTGCATATTATTGATCCTTGAGACATTCTGAGTCTTTTGGACCTCTTCCAGGATGATTTGGCACAATTTTCTATTTTTAGCAGGTTGAGCACCAAGGCCTGCATGTCAATTCTGATTGCAGATTCGGGTTCCTTGCGAAAAATCGAATCCAATGAGTATAATATCATGGACATGTGAAGACTTCCTATTTTTAGCAGTAGACACATGATGGTAGTCTCCTAGTCATTCCAAGCATTTGTGGAGAGTTTGAGTCAATTTTGACAAGTTTCAAATAGTTGGGACTAGA
>ML787860.1:214110-243910 GCA_009831015.1 Picea engelmannii | reverse complement strand
TTCATCAATCTTGCGGTCCAAAACCCATGACTAGGGTTGACATCAATGACAACAACCAATCTTCCAACAATCAGTACGATGTCGCATCTACATGGCATCATGGACCAAGGGTGCATTTTCCAAGGATTATGCATTAAATGAGAATTAATTAATCTAAAGAGGTGGCGCATGGGTGAGGTGGCATTTCTGGAGAAAGTTTTGCCACTCAAGGTTAATTTTTCGCACTCTATTCCTCTCACTTTCCATGCAATCAATTTCTAAAAATTCCCCCTAAATTGCTTTTAAACGCAAAATTCCTAAATTTTAGGAAATCCCTAAAAAATAGGGCGAATTTCCCTTTAACTCATAACTCCCTCATCTCTTGGCCAAATTTAGCAATCTAATGTGTTGAAAAGCTAAAATTATCCTCCATGCATCTTAGCCATTATTTAACTCACCATGCGCATACACTTTCACTCATAACTTACCCATGCACATTACTCACTCACACTTATTCCCTCATGCACATTAATTCCTAAATTTCTCACTCACACTTATCCCCTCATGCACATTAACTCCGATTTTATTCACACTTCTCTCCTGTATATTGGATGGTCTTCATTGGTTATTGCTCGAATATTGCAACAACTAGCATAGTGTTTCTTTCTTATTCCTTTCTCTCGTTCTTAGTCTAGTGACTCTTCTTTGAGTAAAGTGATCATTGTACCGGTTGTGGACTTGCCAATTGTGGCGCAACCAATCCTCTTGCAAGCCTATCAATAAAGAAATTAGGTGTTTGTGTTCTAACCTTGTTTCTTGTTGGTATTTTCTGAGTTTTGCTCTCTGATTTGTCATTTCCTTAACTGTTCATTGTGATTTTACTAATCTTTCGAGTAGTTTTCTGTTATATTCCTATTCTATATTCATTGTGTTAACCCTATAGGATGCCTCCAAGTAAAAAACTATATTTTCCCCATCGTTTTGGACAGTTTCAACATGCTATCCAAGATGAACAACTTGCTGTTTTTTGGGTTTACACACAGAAAATCAGTCTTAAAAGACAACAACAAGGTACCTAGGGTGCCTAGGGACTCCCCCCTGAGGCTAGCAAGCACTAGCCCAAATGGAGAGGGGTCTAGCCCATGACAATTTGGGGCTTTACTCCTTCAATTAGCCAAGTTTTCATCGTTGTAATAATAGGTTATATGAGCTCAATTGGAGGGTGGAAATTTGTGCTAACAGGGGTGCAACAACCGCCACAAAAGGAGAAACGGTCAGCAATAAATGTTAGAATTAGGGAAGTAAAGCAAAATAATACTGTCTTTTAAAAAATTCTGTTAGATAGATCAATTAAATCAAATCTTAGGACAGTAAACCAATACAATACTGAACTGCTGAACTTTAGGAAATCAAATCAGAGAAAGAACAACAATCTATTATGAATCTTACATAATTTCTGAGTGTGCACAACACTCAGATCTGAGTTGACAGAAATTAGATTCAACAAAAGTTTATTTTTTAGTAAGCAAGTTCATAGGATTAGATCTAGACTAATCAAAACAAAAACTAGTTCTGATATAGATAAAGAACAGATCTAATCAGTAGATCTGATATAGATCTTAAACAAAACAAATCTGATCTATAGATCTGATATAAATCCTACTAAAGAACAGATCTAATCAGTAGATCTGATATAGATCAGATCTAACAAGAATAAATAGATCTAACAATGATAAACATCACAATTAGGGAACAACATACAGATCTAACCAATTTGACCTTGAACTAGAAACTTACCTTTAAGTCTTACGTCTGATCACTGAAGGAAGTCATGCCACACACAAGAGATGAAGTGCCACTGAAAATATGCTCAGAAAAAGTCCAGGATCATAGATCTACCACAAGGGTTAGATCTCTTGCCAAGAGATGATTAGACTGACTTGCCACCAAGAGGAAAAACCATTTAAACATCACACAGGAATTTCTGTGATCAAACCCTCATACACACAGAAATTCCCTGGAACCAAAAGTCTTATGCAGGGAGAGACAACAATAGGTACGACAGTCTTAAAATAATCAGCAAAGGGGCCGCGGCTCAAGGAGAAGGTCAGATCTGCACAAGGGAAGGGTGACGACAGCTTCTTGGAAGGAGTCTAGGGTACTAGACTTGTTGTAGAAAGAGGACGACAACTATACTCCTCAGCACACAGGTATACACAACATAAATCAGCCCTGGATTTGCAGCTTAAGGGTCCCTCTGATCATCACCAAACAGGGAGCAAACATCAATAGTCACCAACTGAACAAATGGCCAGTAGGAGGGCCGAACGACCACAGGAAAGACCTCAACAACTGTTACAAAAGGAGCCACAACAAACAAGAGGAGATCCGCTCACTTTTGGAAGAGAACATGAGAGTGTGATGAAGGTAGAGGGAAGGTCTTTATTTATACTTTAGGCTAGGGTAGGCTAATAAAAATAATAATTAAAAATAACATATTTAATTAATATAAATATTAATTAAACATGTTATAATTAAAACATTTAATTAATATTTTCACATTAACCCCTAAAGCAAAAATACAAAACCCCAAATAAACACAAGCAAGGGTGAAGAGGGTTTAGGTGGGGTTACTTGGTGGCAATACTTGTCCATTCATTTTCAAGGTGACCTTTTTAACTTTATCATCACTGCATATGGGATACATCCCTCATGTGGTCATGCCCGCCTTCAACAGAGGGTCATACACCAACAAACACCTGATCAAGGACCAGGTTGCCCCAGAACATTTTTGGGTCTTATCCACCAAGGTACAAGACCAAGGATCAACCCATGTCCCAGACATGGGTACCCTAGAATATGTCTAGGGGCCCTAGACGTATCTAGGGACTTTAACTGCTTGGTCCCAGACCAAGAACCCTAGTCATATACTGGGGGCCCTCACAAGGGTCTTCACTGCTTGGTCCCAGACCAAGAACCCCAGTCTTCTACTGGGGGCCCTTACAAGGGTCTTTTGCCATGGCATTGACTGTTTGGTCCCAGACCAAATCCCCAGGAGTGCACTGGGGGCCCTAGATCTCAGCTTGGGTCTTTGCCATCCTCCCAGAGAATGGCTCTTGCAGCTGCTTTAAATTTAACAATAAACTAGTCGCGGGCTGTGGTGTAAGATCGTGCAGCAGAAGTGTAGTCGGTCTGAAGGAGAATTGATGGTAGATCATGGAGCGGGGAGCACAGTGCGAGCTGTAGACGTAGGTGGCAGGGGGGATGAGGTTGAGGGGAGAGGTCAGTTGTGGAATAAGGCTGCTGCAGGAAACCATTGTCAGGCTCAACCATCATAACACCCCGTCGATAAAGTGTGCACGGAGGGCGCGCAAGAGCTACAGCGGCCAACAGGAGGAAGAGCAGGTAGCGGAAAAGGTGAGTTTGCTGAGGTGACAGTGAGGATGAAGGTTTGTGACGGCTGAGCTAGCAGCTGCCAGCCAAGAAAACTGGCCGCCAGTCAACCAGAATAACTGCAGAGAGTGGAGAGGAAACCGCGGGCAGCCTAGCAAGTCATCCGAGCAGCTCACAGAGGTTCGGGCAGCCCCAGGCAGTGGGTAGGCAACCTAGGAAGCAGGTTGATATAACCAGTCATTGCCCAAAAAGGCTCTGGGTAGCCCAGAAAAGGATCCAGGCAACAACAAGAGGCTGCGGGCAACAGGCCCAGATAGCAGGCAACGGGATTGAGCAACAGGTCCGAGAAGTCAAATTTTGAGTTTTTCAGCAAGTTGCCGAGATGACAACGTTGAGATTGCGATTTGAAGACAGGTTGGATGGGGTGTCCAACTACAGTCCTTGGAAGGAGAGGATAATGTTGGTGCTGATGGAGAACGACATTTGGGAGTTTTCCAACTCCATCGTGGCTCCACCAACTGATCCAAAAGAGTTGGCTGCCCATAATCTAAAGGATGTGAAAGTGAGGAGGATAATCCTAGATAGAGTGAAGGATCACTTGATCCCTCATTTATCAGGAAAGAACTCATCCAGGGACATGTGGGAGGCTTTGAAGAGCTTGTTTCAGAGCAAGAATGAGAATTGCAAGATGGTGCTGAGAGAGAAGCTCAAGGACATGAAGATGACAGGATCAGATATGGTGACGACTTATCTCACCCGAATCCAATAGGTTCGAGATGAACTGGCAGCGATCGGGGAAGCAGTGGATGACTCAGAGTTGGTGAGGATGACACTCAAAGGCTTCACGAAGGCGTGGACTCTATTTATCAAAGGAGTTGTGGCATGTGAGAAGCTCCTTGATTGGTCAAGGTTGTGGGATGACTTCGTTTAGGAGGAACTTCGGGATGAAGAGCTGGATGTAGGCAGTCACAAGGTTGATGATGAGAATGTAGCTCTTGCCAGCCAGGTAAAGAAGGGCGAGAAGATTGCCAGCGAAGACGACAAGAAGAAGAAAGACACGAGCAAAATCAAGTGCTTTGCATGTCACAAATTTGGGTACTATGTAGGTCAATGTTCGAATAAGAAGAAGGGGGAAACGAGATGCAACTAGAGGTAGTTGCGCCGACAAAGGCTCAAATGGACGAGTTTGCCAAGAAGTTCGAGTAGTCAGAGCTCTTACTTGTTTCCTAGACTACCTTGGGCACCATATCAACTGATGCATGGTTAATAGATAGTGGAGCCTCATGTCATATGACAGGAGCAGGAGAGGTGTTCGAGAGCTTCATAGAGTCTGACTCAGATCTATATGTGGAACTTGGTATGGGGACCAAGCATGCAGTGCAGAGATCTGGAACAGTGCCATTCAGATGGAGTCAGGTGGCATATTGAGAGTGAGAATGTGCTATGGGTGCCAGAACTCAGGAGGAGTGTGCTCTCAGTCTTAGCGATTGAGAAGAAGGGATATGAGGTCTTATTCCAAGATGGACAGGCGCTGATCATGCCTAAAGGATCTAGCTCAGACAAAGTAGCTGTCTTTGGAGTTAGAGAGAGCAACTTGTATAGGCTAAAGGGAAAGCCTATGCGAGCTATGGCAAGCAGTAGCAGTGTGACAAAGGATAAGGAGCAGGGAGCTCCGAAGGTTGAGCAACTCAGAGGGAGTTAGCCTTCAGGTTCCAGTGGGAAGGATCAACCTTCCAAGTTTGTCTAGACGAAGTCATGGTACGAGATGACCATGCAGGATGCTCGGGAGCATGAGGCTTCTAGGAGCATAATCAGAGGAAAGTCTTCCTAGACAGGTCTAAGTGAAATGACTAGGATAACTTTCGTGTCAGATGGAGCAACCAGAGTTGGCAAGGTAGCAGATCTGATAGCGAAGATAGAGCCACCTCCAAGTGGTAGAAGTACCTTCCTTGCTAAGAGGGAGTGTTGATGTATTAGAATCGGACAGGTACTTCCACATAGGCTCCGTGTCTGGCATGTGAAAATCATCCTTGTAACCTCTCATAAAATCTTAGGAAATTCACTTTATGTGTTAATTATTAAAGTGAATGAATTTTTAATTAATTAAATTAAATGCCTAAGTTTGGTGGCATTAGTAACTTAAGTGAGAGTTTGATTAACTCTTAGCCGTTAGATCTAAAGTGAAAGTGAGATAGATCTTAGCCTTTGATCGCTTTGGAGATCTAGGGTTAGTGATTGATTTGGTCAAATCTCAATGTAATAAAAGGCAGCCTAGGTGAGAGGATGAGACACACTAAGTAGAGAGTGAGGAGATCTCATTTGAGAGGGTGAAGAGAGTTCATCCAAGTGTGAGTGGGTAGGGCTGAGGACAGGTGCAAAGGGGCAGCGAGGGAGATAGCGACCAGGTGGGCTAGGCTATCATTGCATTGTAATCCTCTGAAGGGCCATTATCCCAGGAAGGGAGTCCAAGATTAATAAAATAAGATCTGGTTTTCCTGCAAGGGTTTTTCCAGGGGTGTTTACCCGAATATCTTGTGCAATGTGTGATTGGTTTTTGTTTTTAATGCTTCCGCTAATGTGTTGTTGGTAACCTAGCTGTGCAGTTGTTTAATAAAACGATTTTTATTAGGAATTACTGTTGGGTGCTAGGTTTGCAGGAAAATCAACATGCCCCACTGCTCAAACTCTGCCATTGATGATGCTCCAATGTGGGGTTGAAGTTCGAACTCTTCTTCCTGGTTTAAACATTCTGGAATACTTTGCACCAAAAAGTATTTGAAACATAACCGAGGTGATGGCCCTGATTACTCCCCTCTCTTATGAAGTGTGTTAGCATCTGCTCTCCTCCAAGGGCCACATAGGTGGCGGATGTACAATGTTATCCTTTCCTGTGATGGATGTATGAATAGATCATCCCCCTGCTTGGAGAATGACTCGGGAGAGATGCCACATTGATGACAGAGTGAAAAGTTTCCAGTCATTAGCAATTAGGAGGTAAGGCAAGGCTCAAGGTGGAAGAGGGACCCTTTGGGTCAAGAAGACCAACCAAAGTCTCTTTCCAATCATCTTTTCCATCATGGGATGGGATCCTAAGGATAGTAATTTATCTCCCTTGGTGACAATAGCTCTGTGCGCAAGCCAATCTTCCACTTGATTGGCTGGCCTTCTAACATAATAAAACCTGCAACATTCAAAACATATGATAGCCTGCCTAACCCAAGAGGACTGGCTAGACATTGGCCATGACAAATAATGAGATTTACCATTGAGATGATCAATTACTACTTTGGAGTCGCCTTCACAATTGATTTTCTTAAATCCACCTTTTAGGGCTTCAACAATGCCCATTATTAAGGCTTCCATCACTGCTTGATTATTGGATCTCATTCCCAACAATTTATATAAATTTGCAATAATATTCCCTTGATAATCCCTAAATACTCCTCCTGATCTGGCTGGGCCAGGGTTGCCTTTAGAGGCACCACTGAACTTGTACTTGATCCATCCATCCATGGGAGGACTCCATTCTTGCAGGCAATTTGGATATTGTGTCCTTTAATGGAAACTTACCTATGCTATAAATTTGTTGAAATAGTTTTTTTCCAAGGAACAACTCACGGGGAAATTCCTATGCACTTCCTCGCATTCACAGATGATTCCCAGTGCAAACCTGTCAGTGCTGATTTCAATGCCTAACCTAGCAGGGAAATGAGTGAGGCATGCAACAAAGGTAGTCAGCCTGGGGAATTGAACCCGAGACCTCCTTCATGAAGTTCAAAGCAAGGCTGTTGGGAGCAGGAAGCACAATTTTCAAAAAGCTTCCACGAGCGGAGCGTTTTTTTATATAATACATATTTTAATATATCTTGATGCATATATATTAAAAAAAATGCATAATGTCGAATCAATTGCAGAAAACATGAAAACATATATTTAACTACTGGATTAATGATGATCGTTAAAGCATCAAACATTTGGTACACATATAACATCAATCATATAGTGGTTGTGACTTATAACTTATAACATTGCCATCAAATGATCAATCATCAACCACAATATCATCCTTCAAGTTTCAACATATAAAATTTGTCATCAACAAATTGTAACAGATAACATCAACCACAAAATGAAACAAAGCATCACATTCATCATCAAAGAGTTGTAAGATTTAGTCAATAGTTCAAAGGTAGGTTCAATGTTGAAAGATCAAACTTAAACTGTCACATAATGTTTACAAAATAGGCCATAATAAAGACAGTACTAAGTTTTGGAGACTACTTCTAAACAGGTAAAAGAAAAAGAGATCTAGTATCAACTAAGCTTTCCTCTTGCCATGAGAAACTTCTATAGTTTCTTTTATTATGATCAATGAAGAAGAGGAGTAGGAGGAGATGAAAGTATTTGTGGAACATTACCAACAACTACATGGCTCCCATGTAACACTGGATGTTGTGAAGCTAAAGGCAAAGCTCCTCCATCTGGAAGCCTACAAGTGGATGGGGGTGGCATGTTTGCGCCATGAATATGACCACCATCATGATCACCCAAAAGTTTAGTTTCCAAGCGCTCTAAAACTATGGCTCCATCCTCCAAATTAGCCTCCCCTGGATGTTGTCCCAAGTCACATATGTGATATCTTTCTTTGCTGGCTCACAATAATGGGACAACAACCTCAAGTTGTAGTGCACATAAACCAAGCTTTCTACCTCGTCTACATTCAGGGAATTTCTATTCACAAGAAGTGCTAACAAGCTGTTAAAACACTCTCATTGCCAATTTATGCAGATATGTGGCAGAGGAGTCATACATGTTCCACCATTCGAGAGGATTCAACCTATCTCGATCTTTAGTCGCATGCAAGTTAGCAAAGACTCCATGTTCATTGATGTACTTTCTCAATTGGCTTCGTATTTGAGCACACTCCTCTTCATTAGAGACCAACTTGTCTAATGCAAGCATATATCTATTTTGTGCCTCTGGATTTGTGTTTGTTTTTTTGCCTAACCCCACCCCTAGGTGCTGGTTGGGCCAACCAAGATGGAGAATAATATTTAGGTGTAAGGACATATTCTAAGGCATGGGGTGGAACATTCAGATTATCCCACCTTTTGACCACATGTTTATGGATATGATCATATGAGATCGCATCTCTCGGCTTGACAATGTCTTTGATTCGGCATAGCATGTTGTCCATCAACTCATACACGTCCCCAATCGTTGGCTGATCTGTATGTGCAAATTGAATCATACTATAAATGGGCTTGGTTAAGTGCACAACATATCTAACCTGTTTCCAAAGCTGACCATCAAGCACTATGTCCTCCATCTTTTGAAATTCATGTCTATTAGATGTGGATGCAGCCCATTCTTTTAGATTCTGCCATGAATCACTTGAGACTATACTAGCCAATGCCTCTCCTATCTTCAAAAGGTGTTTGAAGGTGAGGTAATAGCTAGCAAATTTGGTCTTTGCAATCTTTAGTAGCTCCAACTTAGAGTGATTGCGGAAAATGTAGTGGGCTATGCTATGATTGGTCATAATTTTTATCATTTTCTTCCCTCTCTTGTAAAATGTACCAATCTATTTATAATTATGGTCCTTCATCTTAACAATATCATGCATCAAGAGGTTCAATGTGTGAACCAAACACCTTAACCAAAGTATGTTAGGGTACATATCCTTAATGATTTCTCCCATTGGTTTATAATTAGCAGCATTATCAGTGATGACTTGAATAACATTGTACAACCTAATCTCTTGAATGGTTTTAATTAAGAGTTCTACAATATAATACTAGTCTTGTAATGATCCAAGTAGTCATGGGCTGAAATGAAGACATCATCACTAGCACACACACCAAGAATATTTATCAATGGCTCGCCTTTAACATTTGTCCAATCATAAGATACAATGGATACCCCATATTTGTTTCAATCATTTGTAAATTGTCTTAGAGCACTATGGATTTTGACTCTTTCCTTGTCAAGTCCCATGGTTCTGGCTTTGTCGTACTCGAGTCTCTTGTATCCGTTAGGGGCATCATTGATGGCTTGTACGGTTTCATGCCAATAGGGTGAGCAAAGAACATTCAATGGTACACCACATGCATATAGAAACTTGAAATTTTTTATGTGGTGAACCAAGCCGGTTCACCAAGTAAATACCCAATGTAGGTAAGACAATAGGTTATAATCCATAAAGGATAATATATTAAATAAGGTATATGAATATGAGATGATGAGTACAATAAGAATGAGGGCCTTATATACCCACGCAGGGGTGCCCTTCTATGAAGAGACGTGACCTCTCATTGGGAAGGTGTCTCTTCATTATTATTCATTAATTATTTATGATGTATTTATACTTATTATTATATATTATGTTCATAACATTGCCTTCCCCTTAAAAATGCTTTGTCCTCAAAGCATACTTTATGTAAGACTTATCTCTTGCTCTAGCTTGTAATATTGTCTCCTTATTCTTTATTCCTGAATTAGTGATCGTTGAGGACTTGAAACGATAGGATCTTCTAATCGCTGAGTAGAACCGTCGAATTGTAAGGGAGTCTGCCCACCCTAAATTGATCTTCTGCAAAACTAGGCTTTTATAGGGTTCTTGTAGAAAAATTGATGTATTTCGACTCTCCTGATAACTTCTACCTTCAACGTCATTTGTAATGGAGGTAATAATTTTTGACATATCTGTCATTTGTTTCTGTGGATACCTTGACTGGTTGAAGTATCGATTTTTGTGATTAGGATGTCTATAAGGCATCCTTGCAATCTGATATTTACTTCGTGTACTTATAACTTCTTCTTGATCATCTTTTGGAATTGAGTCTTCTTCATAGCTTTGGCTTGATTCTAGTTGGATATGTGAAGACCTCTTTACGTCAACTAAATTTGCAAACTTTTGGGTTGTAAGGTCGACTGGGTCTGTATTAATTCCCTTATCCATAATTAGGTTTTTTTCATTTGAATATTTCTCTATCTCCATAGGTTCAGTCATTGTCTCTTTATACACCATTGATTCCTTATTGGTAAGTTGTTCTAACTTGTCTTGTACCGTCTTCTTATCACTCTTTATCTTCTTAATCTGGGTGAGTAAACTTTGATTGTGGGCTTTTAGGCGACAAATTTCTGCGTCTTTGTCTATGACGATTTTGTCACATTCTTTTTGGATCTCAAGTATTGACTGTTGTTTGTCTGACAGTAGTATTTTGGAGATCTGATCAAGATCTTTTGACGTAGATATTGAATCTGACTTCACTGAGACGTCATGTGATTTTATTTTTTTCTTCTTGTAGGAAAACATTAAAAACTTTTTCTCAAGGTTTAATATTAAGCTACCCAGTGTCTCTAACCAAGTCGAGCCGAGGATTATATCAACCTCTTTTTTATATATAGTTGTAACCTCGAAAATCGATACAAGTTTATAATCTTCGAGTGTCAACGGTAAGTCCTTGATGTCATATTTATTGCCAAAAAAAAGTCTTTTGTTTCGATTACATTTGTCTTTGGAATTATTAATTGATTCACCAAATCCATACTTATGTGATTTTTCTTCTTATCTGGGCAAATGTGGATGCTAACTTCTTTTTCTTGAATATTTCTTCTAAATGTTAATAATCCGATGCATCTAGTTAGATGATTTTTACCAGAAAATATTCCTTCCTTAAAATCCATTTTTTAATTTGAATTGACCTTATAATTATTATAATATCCATTTAATAATAATAAGACTTAATCTTCTTGACTTAATTGATATCTTCCTCTAATATCCCTTTATACTCTTTTAAGAAAATAATCCTTGATAATTATTCTTTTTATATATAGAGTTTAAAACTTTGAATATTTTCTTATACTTTAACAAAAGTAATTTTGTATTCACTTAATCTCTTTTTTTTTTTCCTTGGTAATTAATGAAAAATAATTTAATATTACCTTCACACTTTCCAAAAGAACTCTTTTAGTTACACTCCTTCCTTAACTCACAGAATTTGTGAACTTTTAAAACAACCTTCTTTTTTTTAATTAAAACTTTTGACTTTTTTATTATATATCCTCTTATATTTTTCACCATATATTCTTCACTTCTTAAAATTAATATAACGTAGAAGTTAATTATTATTTTTTTTTTTCCTTTCTGTTTTGTTTTAACAAAGGTCACGACTTTTTGTTAAACGGTGTTAATTTACCCTTTTAACTTCTATGGCAATTGTAGAGTTACTGCACTTAAAATTGTACGAAAAATGTTGTACAGAATAACTTGTGGTTGCACGGTTGTAAATGGTGGATATTGATGTACGTCTTGGCTGGTAATAATATTTGTTTTTATTCTTTTATTTTTCTTTATAATAGGAAAAAATATATTCTTTTCTTTTTCCTTATATATATATTCTTTATTTTTTTATTATCATATATATATATATATATATTTTCTTTTCTTTTTCTTTTTTTTTATATGGCAAAAAAACTTCTTGTTCAAAAAATTCTTGAGATATTTAATTCTTGTGCTGAAGTAAGAGAGTTTGAATTTACCCAAAAATTTGTGGTAGTTTAAACCATTATTTTACACTTTCTTTCTTTTCAATATCTTTGTCAATGCAAGGTGGAAGGAATCTCTTTATTTATTTTTTAATTTATGGGTAATAGTTTATTTTTCTTCAATATTGTATTCTGAAGCGAAAATTTTAGACTTCAAATGGCCAAGGGCCAATTATGGTCAAGGACCAAAAAATTTAGAGAAACTCTGTTTGTGGCCAAAGCCGAATCGAGACGAAGCTCTGATACCACTGTGGTGAACCAAGCCAGTTCACCAGGTAAATACCCAATGTAGGTAAGACAATAGGATATAATTCATAAAGGATAATATATTAAATAATGTATATGAATATGAGATGATAGAGTACAATAAGAATGATGGCCTTATATACCCATGTAGGGGTGCCCTTCCGTGAAGAGACATGACCTTTCATTGGGAAGGTGTCTCTTCATTATTATTCATTAACTATTTATGATGTATTTATACTTATTATTATATATTATGTTTATAACATTTTACATCCATGTCATCCCTACAACCTTGGTCAAGGAAATCTGATATTGTTCTACAGCTTGAATGCATCGACGAGAATCCACTAGCATGGGGGGATGGGGATCAACCATTGAACATTCTTTGTGAGCCTCATGTTTGACTCTCAGATTCAACCCTTGATATTTTGGATTTGTTTTGTGCGGCCTTCTCTTCCTTCCTGTATTTGTTTCTATCTTTGACTAGCACATGCTCACATGTTTTGACTCCTATAGTCTTACTTTCATCCCATGGTATAACACCACAGAGATGCTTTCTCGCACGGGTATATGAACCTGTGTAAGTTGTATGACAATGGGAGCATATGAATTTTGTGGTTCCACACCCTTTCCCTCCTCCAAGCATTGTCACATACTTCCACAAGGGTGTTGAGCTCTCTTTGGGTTTTTGTCCATCATCGCTGTCATTTTCATTATCATCATCCCCTTCCATTTCTTCCTCCTCTCCATTGTATGTGCTTCCTACTTCTAGTTCTTCTTCATCATCATCGATATTTCGACGTCCCAAGACCACCATCATAATTAAAAATGGAACCAAAAGGATATACCACATTGACATACCCATCATGCTTGTTGAATCTTGAGAATAACTTGCTACTTGCAATAGCATGATGGACAAGGAGAAATAAGAAAGAGTAGGAGAAGAGAATATTCAAGCATTCAACATAGTAAATATACTAGTTTACAACACATGGAAAAAAATTTAAAAACAAACAAGAGTGGGCTTTAGAGCCTATGTCTTCAGCTCTCTAGTGGTGGTTGAATGTAACTATGGCAGCCTTCAATCTCCCATCCAAGCTCTCACAAATGGCAGCCCTCAATCTTCTTTCCAATTTCTCACAAATTGCTCAACAACTAGCAAACAACCTACTCAAAACCCTAACAAGCATGAGTGCAATGAGAACTAGAATGAGAGTAAATGGAGTGAGTGAGTGTTTTAATCCACCAAGGAACCCTAGCCATGCCTAAACCAAGCTTTTGGAACCTTGTCTTGGTTCCCACAAGCAAAAAAAGAAGCTAATTTCGCCCTTGTGCAGGAGCACTTAGGGAGTGTCTTGGGAGCACTCAGGGAGCAATGCTCCTTGAGTTCTCTCTAAATGCTCCCTGAATGAGCAGGGAGCGCTTTTTTTTTTGGAGGGGAGTGCACTCCCAAAAAATGCTCCTAGAAGGGCGCGTTCAGGAAGCGCACTCCTTGGGCACTTCCTCAACGCTACCTTTGGGAGTGTGCTTTGGGGGCAAAGTGTTGTTGGGGGGGGTCCCTCGCAATGTAGGTTCAAAGAACTCAACCACTGGAACTAGCCCACCCAACTTATATATCTGTTGAAATAGTTACCTAAATACTTGATGATTTTTTCATATAAACAGAACTAGTACTCCTTGGACATGCACTGGTTGCCCCACTGTTCAAGATTTAATTATTTTATCTACATAATTGAGCAAAATGTCTTTTAATGAGAAAAATTCTCTACCCTTGTCAACAGAAATCCGTGCTCATTATGTAGAGCAATAATATATAGATTGTCAACGGAGGATCACCAAGGACATGCTTAATTAGGCTTCTTGGTTTCTCACGTTTTAGTTATATCACCAAAACTTTTCAATATTTCTTTTAATTAAAAACACATACATCCTTGTCAATCAAAATTTATAATTCCTTTTCGAATGCAATGACACCACCAGGACATGGTTAATAAGTATCCTTGGTTTGTAATTAGGATAAGGTTTTCATTACCTTAAGCAAAAGGCACAAAATTATCAACAATATTTGGTGCGCTGCATTGGCTGATGTCATTACCCACCACAAACCTGAGTTGCATTTGCTTTTTTAGCATTTGGACCTGTAAAAGCCTTCAAAACTTAAGGAAATAAAGAAAGGCTCCTTTTGTTGGCCTGCCTCAGTTGATATCATCTTTAATTAGTTTCCTCAGTCCTGACTGATGCCAACTGCATCTCCGAGCCTGCTTGACACTACTTGGCACATGCTTCACTTTAATAATGATCAAGCCTCTCGAAACCCTTCCCACTGTTGTCTTGTGAAAGATTGAAATTTGGGTTGGAAAAGGCTTAGTAGCCTCTATGCACTGCATGCAAAATTTATTGGCCCGACTGCCTTATACAGTTCATTTGAAATACAAAATAGGAACTTTGTGATGCACCTAACTGTTTGTGTGGATAAGTATTTTTTCATGTGCCTTAAAGAAGTCCTTTTGTTCAAGGTGTGAAATTGTGTGCTTGGTGGGAGAATGTATCTGAAACTGTCTGCCTTATATTACACATGTTTGTATCACACCAATTGAGCATTAGACTAAGCCTCTGTATAGGGGAATAAAGAATCAAGGTAACTTACTGCCATGTTCTGTTTATACAATTTAAATTTTTAATATTTGTATTGTACAAAAGGTTCGATATGAGTTGGCATCCCACCTTGTTAGGATAATGTCAAGATACAATTTCACCGAATTATGTGATTGTCCTCAAAATTTGCACTATCAATAAATCCATCAAGAGGCAGAAATCCCAAAGAGAATGCAAGGAGGGAAAGTACTATTTCTTCAAACAATTGGCAGCCTAACACAAAGAATAGGAGGTGGAAGAGGAAGATGGACCCCAACCCTCTAAACCCATCTGATGTGCCTAAGGAAGTGTGTACCTAAGTCTTAAACTCGATAAAGGTTTAGGATGGTGAATACAACCAACTCAATTGGATACTCAAGGTAGTTGCCATAGATCAAGGCATTGATTTTGTAGTTGACACTACAAGAGATTCTTCGATGTATAACAAGGCATTGATTTTGTAGTTGACACTACAAGAGATTCTTCGATGTATAACAAGGCATTGATTTTGTAGTTGACACTACAAGAGATTGATACTGACCTCAAAGAAGATCCTGTAACAAAGATCACAGTTGTTACAAGGAACCATAAAAAAATGTAAGAAAATGGACAAGTCCATGTAATCCATAAAGGATAAAACATTAATGAAAGTGATGATTACAATTGAACAATGTGACCTCTTTATACATTGTTAAAGATGTGAGTCATGGTGAATGGGCATGACCTTTAGTCGACCTAAATAGTAATAATTAATAATAATTAGATTCATTACAATCCTGCTTTTATGTTCGCAGCGTAATGCTTGGAAAAGTAAATAAGATAAGATGACATATGATAATTTTATTAATGTCCAACGAATGACCACAAAAAGTAGGTCAATGGGACTGTTGGGTATCATGATGTCAATACAAAGTGGGAGCACTACGAAGGCTCCTATAAAAAGCAAGATGCAGAAAGTAAAGAGTGAATCTAATCTAAATCCCCGAAAGCTAACTCTGAAGATGGAGAGCCAATCCGGAGAGAGATGTACAAAGAAAATGGATCTAGGAACTATGATACAAAAGGTGTAACCCTATCATGGTCCGCTGGAACCATCTCCCCTAACATCCGAGGCTGAATGGAGGAATCTCAAAATAGAACTATTGTCTAGAGGAAGAACTAGAAGAGGAGCATGACTGAGTATTGTGCTGCTGTTTGGAAGAGGGGGCTCGTCATTGTGATCTGGATGATATCAATGACTGCTGATATGGGATCAAGACTTGCCATGCCACTAGGGTCTTGCGGAAGTGGAGGTTATCCTCCGTGTTCGCACTAATTTAAGGTCGGAAATAGGATCACCATCCATTTGCCTCTTGGTGCCCCTAGAAGATGGGATATGATATCTTGTACCTTCTTCTCAAAATGCTGTTGGATAGAGGCATATATAAATGATATGCAGAGAATAAGGAATCCCATGGGTGGTGGTAGGTGGCATCCTCTTGGGGGCTCAGGTAAGGTTACATTTGTGTGGTTTTCGTTCTGAAGACATAGCTTGGTCTGAACATAGATTATTGTAAGGGAAATCGCCTATGTGTAGTCTTGATAGGATATCATTTTGCCTCAATACACATCCCAACACATGTATCCCCTTTGGATCGAGTTTCAAAGAATGCCAGAACATTGTCATGCATGTACTGACAAAATTGTGAAGCCATTCGCTCGAGTGTTTGTGGGGGACAAATGAGGCAAGATCAATGAGGCCAAATGCTCTCATGTGTGTTGATGCTAATCTCACATGGAATATTCCCTCTAAGATTTGTTTTCAGTTGTCAAGGTGGGTCCATATTTAGAAGGTAATCTATCTTAACTTATGTAATGCCTACTTTGCTTGCTTTCCTAATCAATTAATCAATGATCATCCTTTGAAGAAAGAAGAGAAGGTAGATACGATCCAATATGTGTAGGAAAAGAAAGGTGAGTGTGAATAGTAAGAAGTCAAGATTAAATTAAAGACAAACATGAGGGGATTTGTTGGACTATGGTAGAGAAGAAGTAGGGAAAATGAAGGCAACTTGTGAAGGAGATTAAGTAGATAGGCAAAAGTGGGGATACTCAGGGGTATAAGATATGGAACCCCATTCAAAAAAATGGCAGTGAAATTGGAGAGGTCAATGTTTTTGAGGGTGTTGATAAAGGAAAAAAAGGATGTTCCGCATGACTTGGCACTAGATCTAATTGTGCCCATGGATATAGGGAAACTAAGACCCTCAAATAAGCTCTTGTTGGGTAGGATCTTGGTTTATTGATTGCAGGCACTTCCTGTCCACTCCCCTCTGCTGGTGTTCCCATGATAGGTGAGGTAAAGGAAAACAACAATTTTGATGAAGTATGCCCATGAATTTTAGTCTCAGGTCGTGGAATGGCACCTCTAGAGATGGAAGGTGTGCTATCATTTAAAATGCTATTTTTTCCATCAAGCGATATATTCTTTTTTTTAGGAAGTCAAAGTTATTGGATTTTTGGCTTCATTCTTCACTGCATAGTTATTGGAAAGGTGAATTGAGATATACACCACATATCATGAGGGATGAGGAGGGGTGGTGTGTGTAGTGGCCCCTTTGTTGACTTCCTCCATTATAGATAGTGGGAATAACCCACTTACCAGGCATTGTTGGATGATAGTTTTTCTTGTTGGAACAATATGAAGCTTTTTCTTTGTATAGACTACAAATGATCTTACTGGTCAATTGTGATGTTGGATGTCCAAACTGTTGAAGCTTTTGTAGCTTCGGGAGGTATTTCCACTAGGGGCCATGGTGTCAAGCATGTGGGAATCTTTGTTGGCACCAGATTACTCGTTCGTTTCAATGAAAACGCCCTTGGGTAGGGCTTCATGGGTTTGGGTGATGGGCTTTGTGGGCTTGTGTTGGGGTGTCACACCCACAAAGAGGAATAAAATATTCTAATTTAATGTTGAGTTTAGAAGGGGTTCCTAAAATCACTCATTAGACTCCTATATAAGGAGATGAGAGATTGTGACAAATTTCATTGTGTCATTATGGAGTTAGCATAAGTGAGCGTGCACTTGTGCTAGGAGCTTGGAAATTTTAGCAAGAGAAATTCTGCAATTTTGGCAAATCTAGCTTAGGGTTTCTTGGAAATTCTGTTTCTATCTCAGCCAAGGAAGGCTTCTACTTTTCCAGCCAAGAGAGGCCACACGTGTGAGAGAAGGAGAAGAGACAACCGTACAGGAGGAGAGAGAACGCCGCATGTGTGGGACAGATTGTACAATAGTCTGTACACGTCTGCACGTGTGAGTACAACAGATTTGTATCTAGTCACACGTGTGGTACAGACATGTCCGTATAGTCACATGCGTGGCCAAATCAGAATAGCAACATGTGTGAAGGGTTTCTGCAGGCCGCACATGTGATTTCTGAGTAGTGTTATCAGAATTGACCCGGTTTGGCAAAACCTGCTAGTTGGATCGGCCTTGAGGGAAAAAATGATCGGACTGGTGGTACTGAACAATTTTTGGCCGGTTTTGTATTGAATCACCTGGTTCCATACCGGTTCCGCACAACACTTGTATGACGCACTTAAAGGGGCAGATTTCCAATTTTTTTAAGGAAAAAAAACAAATTTCTGCCAATTTCTGTACATTATGTAGAGTTTTAGAAACTAGAAGCCATGTTTTCAATTTCGAAACATCTAAAAGCTCCTAAAAAATAAAAGAAATGATCAAAACATGGTCTCAAAATGAGCAATAGGTTTCAAAACCAATTTTGCAGTGGCTGACTGATTGTATCTTCGTGGGTCTCTCTCAACTGTCCACATGTGGTTTGTCCCCATCAGTTTCACTTCATATTATATTTATCAATTTTTTCCAAGTCTTGTAAGATTTTCTAAAATGCTTTTCTATACTTCTAGTTCTAACTTTGAACAGTGCAAGCAACTTCCAATATTCTCCTTGTGGAGACTCGAGAGTGAATCCCTCAAGGTTACAAGTTTGGAAAAAACAATGAGACAGAGATAAACAAGAAATAATATGCGTTCAAATGACTCGAATAAGAGAAGGGAAGAGCAATCACAAAATCATTCACACTAACACAAAAATTATCATTAAGATTTTATTCTGACATGCACTCTATTTACCCTGCTATGTGCATGTGATCAAAAGAGATGGAGGTATGAATAACATACAATAATATGCCTCCACTCCATTAAAGATGGGGACCTTATTACACACATGTTAACTATAAAATCAATCAGACTATAACAGAAACTGCAGTATTGCACTTGGTGCTATTTTGGTTATATGCACTCTTACTTGCTATATAAATGAGAATCTTTGCATATTTCTGTATAAATGGTTTGGATTTATATTGATGCACATGAAGATATATGTTTTTTTTTTAAATTTGAATATTTTATGCAGTTTTTGGTTGACCGTTTTTTTTTTGCCGATCCGGTCCGGTTTCATATTTTTGGCGTCAACCGGTCCAGTCCAGTTTCCGGTTCTGATAACATTGTTTCTAGGTAGGTGATAGTCCGTATAGGCTGATTTCAGTAGGCTGTACATGTGACGTCAACACATTTGCAAATTGGGAATGTCCCGGGATTTTTGCTGAGGTTGGTTTGCTGATTTTTCTGTTTTTGGGAGGATTGATTTGTCCTCAGATTTGGTGAAAATTGTGACCGCTCAGAGGGCTGAATTTGCCCTAAAAAATTTCTGAATTTGACAATTTACAAGACAAAATTTTTTGTGTCTCAAGTGTGTGGATGGTTTATCTCTAATCTTGTTGTTTCTGCTACTGTTATTTTTGTCAATAATTTCAGTGTAAAATTGTTCAGTGATAACAACTAGGGTTTATTGTTTGGTCACTTGGAAGTAATTTTCAGATTTGAAATTAGTTGCATCGAATTGCATATGAAAATTGACATGGTATCAGAACGAAGGCTTTGAAGGAAGAGAGGGAGTCATCTCTTGAGACACACTTGTTGCAAGTACAACAAATTTGTTGTTGCAGATTCTTGTTTTGTTTTGGGCAGGTCACCATGGTAAACAATTTGAAGATTGAGGACAGGTTGGAAGGGGCAACAAACTTTCGAGCTTGGAAGGCCAGGATTCTTCTTCTGTTGGAGGAGAATGACCTCAAAGAGTATGTTGAGGGGGTGATTCCAAGTCCTATTGATCCAGATGGATGTCGGTGGCCTCCCACCTATTCCAATTGGCTCATTTTGGCAGTTTTCCAATTTGGCAGTTTTTTCCTAGTTTTCGGGTCCTTGACTTCTGGGTCCATTTTGAGGCCCTAAACAACGTTTTTAGGGCTTGCCACAATCAGATTGTAGACAAAGTCAGAGTTTGATGACAACATGTGTAGTCCTCGGATAGACCTTTCCAACGGGCTATCGTGCTCCTAAAACGGAGATCGTATGCAAACGTTACGACCCCAGGAAGTTGATGTACTAGCTTAGCCCACATGACTTTTGGCGCTTCATCTCCTAGGGTTAGGTTTTTGGATGTCTAGGGTTTTGACATTCCTATTTATTGTAAAAAAGGCTTGGGGAGCCTCATTATAACCATCTTCTTGAGAATGAGCGCAACCGTCACATCTCTTCTCAGAGATAAGCTGCCACCATTCTAGCAAGCTTGTTTTCCGCTGCATTTTACAGTTTCAACACATTTTCTTATTGAATAGAAACCAGTTTTACTGTATCTCTATTATTGTATCTCTGCTATTTTTGCGTCTTTGTGTTAAGAATAATAATAATCTGTATTCATTTTTGTTTTGCTCATAAAATCCGGATCACCTATTGATCCGCTGGAATTGGCAGCTCATAACAAGAAGGAAGTAAAGGCCATGCGAGTGTTGCTAGAATCCGTGAAGGATAATTTGATCCCTCACATTTCTGAGAAGAAGTCTACCAAGGAGATGTATGATGCTTTGGTGGGTATGTACCAAAGGGGGAATACGGGCAGGAAGTTACATTTGAAGCACCAACTTGAGGTTGTTAAGATGTACAGTGAGGACACAGTCGTGAACTACCTTATGAGGATTACTTAGATCCGAGATCAGCTTGTAGCCATTAATGAAACAATTGATGATGCTAAATTGGTGAATGTAGCATTGAGAGGTCTCCCAGGATCTTGGGAACCATTTGTGCGGGCTATTTGTGCACGTGAGTAGTTGCCAGGATTTGATAGACTATGGACTGATTGTATTCAGGAGGAGACTTGGTTAGAGTTTAGGAATGGCATGTAGAAGAGCAGCAGTGATGAGAATCAAGCCCTTGCTGCCCGTACTAGGAAGAGTAGAGGAGGAGGTTCTATAGAGAGAGAGGCATCTCTAGAGCCTAGGAGGAAGGACCTTAGCAAGGTGTTAGCACAAATTTCCACCTTCCAATTGAGCTGATATATATTATAACATGTTATTACAACGATGAAAACTTGGCTAATTGAAGGAGTAAAGCCCTAAATTGTCACGGGCTAGAACCCTCTCCGTTTGGGCTAGTGCTTGCTAGCCTCAGGGGGAGTCCCTAGGCACCCTGGGTACCTTGCTGTTGTCTTTTAAGATTGATTTTCTGCTTGTAAACCCAAAAAACGACGAGCTGTTCGTCTTGGATAGTGTGTTAAAACTGTTCAAAACGATGGGGAAAATATAGTTTTTCATTTGGAGGGATCCTGTAGAGTTAGCAAAATGAATATAGAATAGAAATAGAACAGAAAACTACTCAAAAGATCAATAAAATCACAATGAATAGTTAAGGAAAATGACAAATCAGATTGCAAAATTCACAAAACACCGACAAGAAACAAGGTTAGAACACAAACACTCAATTTATTTATTGATCGGCTTGCAAGAGGGTTGGTTGCGCCACAATTGGCAAGTCCACCACTGGTACAATGATCACTTTGCTCAAAGAAGAGTCACTAGACTAAGAGAGAGAGAGAAGAATAAGAAAGAAACACTATGCTAGCTGCTGCAATATCCGACCAATAACCAATGAAGACCATCCAATATATAGGAGAGGAGTGTGAATAAAATAGGAGTTAATACGCACGAGGGAATAAGTGTGAGTGATAAATTTAGGAATTAATGTGCAGGAGGGAATAAGTGTGAGTGAGTAACGTGTATGGCGAGTTGTGAATGAGAGTGTATGTGCATGGTGAGTTAAATAATGGCTAAGATGCATGGAGGATAATTTTAGCTTTCCAATGCATGTTAGATTGCTAAATTTGGCCAAGGGATGAGGGAGTTATGAGTTCAAGGGAAATTCACCCTATTTTTTAGGGATTTCCTAAAATTTAGGAATTTTGCGTTTAAAAGCTATTTAGGGAGAATTTTTAGAAACCGATTGCATGGAAAGTGAGATTATGGAAAGTGAGAGGAATAGAGAGAAAAATTAGCCTCGAGTGGCTAAAATTTCTCCAAAAAAATGCCACCTCATCCATGTGTCACTTCATTAGCTTAATTAATTTCTCATTAAATGCATAATCCTTGGAAAATGCTCGCTTGGTCAACTGATGTCACGTAGGTGCGACATCACCCTGAAACTTTGCCACATGTCAGAATCTGAGCTTACCACTTATCATTGTTGGAGATGACGATGACTGCTAAAAATTGAAATTTCCAAAAATAGCCATCCGGTCCCAAAAATTTGAAACTTGTTGAAACTGACCCAAACTCTCCACAAATGCTCGGAATGACTAGGAGACCACCAAAAAATAGACACTGCTAAAAATAGATAGTCCTCGCATGCCCACGATATTATACTCATTGGATTCGATTTTCAACATGGAATTCGAATCCACAATCAGAATTGACATGCGAGCCCTGGTGCTCAACTTGCTAAAAATAGAAATCTGTGCCAAATTATCCTGGAAAAGGTCCAAAAGACATAGAATGTATCAACATGTGCCCAGAAACTGAATCTGGGGCGTCAAGCTCAAACTACTAAAAATAGAAAATTCTTGCATGTCGCTCAAAAAAGTGCTATCGGGCCTAAAATCATGCAAGGACCATCCCTGTGTGCTCAGAACTGCTCCAAACTGTGAAGAGACCCACTCAAATCGTGTCTCCTAAAAAGTAGCAACACCTCTTGTATGTAGACATCTCTCTCAAATGCATGGGAAACCAAGCTAACTCTAACTCTGAACAAAATAACCCTGTACCAATCATAAACCTGCCTGTGATGGGAACCAACCTCTTACTCAACATAAGTGCTAAACTTTGGGAGAATCTCAGAATGCCAGCCAAAATAGTGCATGCTAGCTCTTAACCCTCAAGATTTTCAAGGGTGAAAATCTAGGGTTAACACAAGGTCAAGTGCTTAGCTTGTCATGATTATGGCCATTATGCTTCATAGTGTCCACTACGGAGGAAAGGGGGAAGAAGGTAGCAGGCATCAACAACATAGGTTGATGAGGTTGCAGATAGGCGGGGCATGGAGCTCAAACTACTAAAAATAGAAAGTTCTTGCATGTCACCCAGAAAAGTGCTATCGGGCCTAGAATCATGCAAGGACCATCCCCGTGTGCTCATAACTGCTCCAAACTGTGAAGAGACCCACTCAAACYGTGTCTCCTAAAACRTAGCAACACCTCCTGTATGTAGATATCTCTCTCAAATGCATGGGAAACCAAGCTAACTCTAACTCTGAACAAAATAACCCTGTACCAATCATAAACCTGCCTGTGATGGGAACCAACCTCTTGCTCAACACAAGTGCTAAACTYTGGGAGAATCTYAGAATGCYAGCCAAAATAGTGCATGCTGGCTCTTAACCCTCAAGATTTTCAAAGCTTAAAATCTAGGGGTTAACACAAGGTCAAGTGCTTAGCTTGTCATGATTATGGCCATTATGCTTCATAGTGTCCACTACGGAGGAAAGGGGGAAGAAGGTAGTAGGCATCAACAACAGAGGTTGATGAGGTTGCAGATAGGCTTCAAAGGGAGTTCTTACTAGTCTTCTCCCTTTTCGGTACAATCTTGTGTGATGGTGCTTGGTTGGTGGATAGCAGAGTCTCTTGCCATATGATAGGTGCACGAGAGTTGTTCGAGAGTATCATAGAGACTGACTCAGATATGTGTGTAGAGCTTGGTATGGGGATCGGGCATGTAGTGCAGGGAACTGGGACAGTATGATTCCAATTGAAGTCAGGAGAGATGTTGAGGGTGACTAATGTGTTATGGGTGCCAAAACTCAGGAGGAGTGTGCTCTTAGTCTCAGAGATTGAGAAGAAGGGCTACCATATATTGTTCCGGGATGGACATGTGTTATTTGTGCCCAAATGATCTAGCTTCAGATCAACAGTGGTTCTTGGAGTTAGAAAGAGCAACTTGTACAGGTTGAAGGGCCAACCTATATGTGCTATTGCCAACAGTAGTAGACAAACAGAGGATAGGGAGCAGATAGCTCCACAGGCTATGCAAGTTCAGAGGGAGTAGGTGGCTCCAGATGTTATATAGACTCAGAGGGAGTCAACCCTCAAGATTCAGTAGGGAGGAGTAGCCTCCCAAGATTGTTAAGAAGATTTTAGACTTCAAAGGGAGTATGCAGACTTAGAGGGAATCCGATCTCAGAGGGAGTCAATGGGCTCAGAAAGAGAGTTGGCCACTCGGAGGGAGTTGCCCCTCAGGATCAGGTGGGAGAGAGGCATCTTCCAAGGATGATAGAAAGGTGTCATGGGTCAAGGAGGCCTGGCAGGAGGCTCAGAAGTGGGAGGCTTCTAGGAGCTGCGTGTCTTCCTAGGAGGATCCATGCCTTTCAACATGTCTTGTTTCTGTGACAGAGGAGGTAGCCAATTAGGAGGATTGGAGAGAAAGATTTGCTTCAGTGACAAAGGGAGCAACCGATTAGGAGGACTGGACTGCAGTTGTGGTAGCAGATCCAGTGCAGGAGATAGATCTACTTCCATTATGGGAGACATAGGTACATCCAGATGTTGGAGGATGGAATACCTCCCTTGCTAAGAGGGAGTGTTGAAGCTTTTGTAGCTTCAGAAGGTATTTCCAATAGGGGCTATGGTGTCAGGCATGTGGGAATCTTCGTTGGCATCAGAATACTCTTTCGTTTCAGTGAAAACGCCCTTGGGAGGAAACTAGGGCTTCATGGGCTTGGTGATGGGCTTTGTGGGATTGTGTTGGGGTGTCACACCCACAAAGAGGAATAAAATATTCTAACTTAATGTTGAGTTTAGAAGGGGTTCCTAAACTCACTCATTAGACTCCTATATATGGAGAGGAGAGATTGTGACAAATCTCATTATGTCATTATGGAGTTAGCATAAGTGAGTGTGCACTTGCGCTAGGAGCTTGGAAATTTTAGCAAGAGAAATTCTACAATTTTGGCAAATCTGGCCTAGGGTTTCTTGGAAATTCTGTTTCTATCTCAGCCAAGGAAGGCTTCTGTTTTTCCAGCCAAGAGAGGCCACATGTTTGAGAGAAGGAGAAGAGACAATCGTACAGGAGGAGAGAGAAGGCCACACGTGTGGGATAGATTGTACAACAATCCGTACAGGCCTGCAACAGGTCCATACAGTCACGCGTGTGGTACAAACATGTCCGTACAATCACACGTGTGACTAGATCATAACAGCCGCGACCGCACGTGTGATTTTTGGGTAGGTGACAGTATGTACAGGCCGACGTCAGCAGGCCATACAGGTGACAACAGGTTTGCAAATTGGGAATTTGTTCTGGGATTTTTGTTGAGGTTGGTTTGCTGATTTTTCTATTTTTGGGAGGACTGATTTGTTCTCAGATTTGGTGAAAATTGTGACAACTGGGAGGGCTGATTTTGCCCTCAGAAATTTCTGAATTTGACAATTTACAGAGCATAAAATTTTGTGTCTCAAGTGTGTGGATGATTTATCTCTGATTTTGTTGTTTCCGCTGCAGTAATTTTTGTCAATAATTTCAGTGTAAAATTGTTCAATGATAACATTTAGGGTTTACTGTTTGGTCACTTGGAAGTAATTTTCAGATCTGAAATTAGTTGCATTGAATTGCATAGAAAATTGACACCAACATTTAGTAATAACTGAATAATTTATTAATGGTCATTTTAACATGGTTGAATGGGATGGGGCCAAGTTGGGGGTAGAGCCATTAGTTCCGGGCCCATGGAAAAACAAAGTTGGACACATTGTAAGTTTGTGTTGGGGATTTTAGATATCAATCTCATCAAGAAACCATTTGAGGAGGAGCTAGGTATACATGGTCCAATTGATGAAGTAGACTAGCTAAACTCCACAAGTACGACTAAACAAGTTTTATGCAAACATGCAAGTGGCTACCTTCACAAGCGAATCTGGACAATCTGCCTTAGTGGAGGAGTCCATTAGAGAGTTAGACTGTTCATGTGTTTGTACCACCATGTTTCTTAGACGGAGAGTTGGCCATCCACCTTATTTTCCCTACAAATTGAATGTCCCACTTTTTCAGTGACGAGAGTGTGTACATGCTATTTCACGGTCATGAAATCTTGTACCTCACTTGTAGGCTATTTCAAGTGTAGAAATTTCTGAACTGCTCTAAAACCATGTAGAAATTTCCAGTTCTCGACTTTTAATGCAAATTCAGAAATTTCGCCTGTCAATGGAGGTTTCCTAGATCTATAATACCTGAGAGCTTTCAGCGTTTGGGCTGTTTTGAAAAATTTAATTACAGCACCAGAACAACAAAAAATACTTTACTTCACTTCAGTCCAAATCATTAGGCAGCTCAAGAGAAAAGATACCAAACAAGTGTACTTCAATGTCAACAAGTTATAGCCCTTAGGGCACACTTTTCCTGCATATAACAGATCTGAAATAACTTTATTACAACATAATTTACAGCAGTAAATCTGCCCCCTTATCTTCAAGATATATGTTAAATCTCTTAACAATTTCAGTCCTATGTTATGTCCAATCAGTATGAACAACAAGTGCTGGAATTTACTCAATCAAGAAGACAACACATGCTGAAAATCAAATCTGCAAGTACACAATAATTGAATAGCTTAAATACTTCATTAATATATAAGAGATAAGAGATGAAGTACATGCACATACTCAGCTTATCGCAAACTGGTACAATCTCAAGCTTTCCAAACACTAGCTAGGAAAACCATGAAAACCCTAGCCACTACTCTTAGCTAGGAATCACTCGTAACCCTAGCCACTTCAATCTCAAGCTTTCCAAACACTAGCTAGGAAAACCATGAAAACCCTAGCCACTACTCTTAGCTAGGAATCACTCGTAACCAAAGCTGGTTTTTTCATCAAAGATTCTCCTAGGCTCCTACACTTGCATCCCACAAGTGTGCAAAGTGTCTCCTTCTCTTATCCTCCGCAACAAGCATAATAAGTAGCACGAACGATGCTTCTTTTATTCTCTAGGGTTGTTATCATGTGAAACTGCACCAATAGACCTATGTAACAATTAAAAGAAATCTAGCTTTGTCACCGCTAGATGCCTCTTTGTTCAGACTTGTACTTTTCCAGTCTCTGGGTGATGTCCTTAGGGTTTGTGTATGATGTCCTTTAATGAATGAATTTGCATGTAAACTTGAAAGAGATCAATGCACTAAAGCTGCCCTCGAAGCATCGCACTCGAGAACAGTGACTAACAATGAATTAAATCAAAGATGGTTGAGATAAAGTTCCTTAAACCAATCACAATAGTTATTGTTATTGCACAAACTCACACTTATTGAGCTAAAGCCCAAAAGCTCAAGTGCAATCCTGCGTAACCGAGAGGGAAGGCCACTATCACCTCACCAACCCTCTTTCACTTCAATCCAACTCTCCTCTAGCTCAAGGGGTTTTCCTGGATTAAGATTGCTAGGACTTAGGGCAAGGAAGCTCAAGATGATGTGGAGAGTGAAGTCCAGGAAAAATGGTTTTAGGTAGCTTTAGGGTATGAAAGAAAGTACTTGGAGGTCTGGAAGTGAGTGTCTTTTCATTGGGAAAATGGAGTCGATGTAGCACTTCAATGGAGGCCAAGGGAAAAAGAAGATTTGAAGCTCTATCCTAGGATTACCCCCCCATAAGCCTAGGTCAACCTTCTAGGAAAGCAAACCCCAGAGTTTATCCCCTCATAAACCCTAAGCGCCGTCCTATTTCTTCAAGAGCTTCTAGCACAAGATCAAGTGGAACTAGGTCAAATCCTAGAGTTTATCCCCTCATAAACCCTAGATTCCAACCTCAAAGACAAGATTAGGGGGATGTCCCCTCACAATCCCTAATCTTGACCTTGTATGCTTCAACAAATTAAGATGGATAAATAAGGGAAGGGGATGACCACTCTCAATCCTTCCTTAGGGTTTCTAGCAAAATTATTCAAGGAAACAAGATAACATGCAACTGATCACCCCTTTGATAGAGCATTCACTTAAATACCATGAACAAATATAAATACTTGGAAGAGACCACTTACTAGACCAAGTTGTTATGCATGAAGAAAACCCTAGTTTCACGAAACATCCACCAAAACAAGAGAAACATCCACAAATGATCTTACCAACAGAATTTTTTAATCCTCCATCCAAAGCTCCAATCCAAGACAAAATGCTCCAAGAAAATTTCAGAAATTTCAGACCTCCTAAGGGATTTCTCCCTCCAGTTGTTGTGTTCAAATGAGAGTAAATGCCTCTCTATTTATAGAGGGAAAGGCTCAATTTCCTCTTACAATAAAATATTATTTTCTAAGCTAAAATCCCCTATTCTAGCCTATGGAGGGGCAAAAGGCCCTCTTCAACAATTAATTAATCAAAAGTACAAAATCAAAGGGCCTTTTATGCCACATGTACAATTTTGAAGGGGCACGAGCTTT
The DNA here is from genome assembly GCA_009831015.1 of Picea engelmannii. Lineage (NCBI taxonomy): Eukaryota > Viridiplantae > Streptophyta > Pinopsida > Pinales > Pinaceae > Picea > Picea engelmannii. Next base: position 215,306 of record ML787860.1, on the reverse strand, counting down.
CTAGGGTGACCCATCACCAGAAATGAAGGAAAATGAGGGTGTTGGTGCAGTGTCTAGCCTCCAAAGGCCCGTCTAAGCTTCTCTTTCTCCACTAAGCCAGCGAACATGATCTCCAAATGGTGGGATGTGGGCTTCCAAATATAAACATGCCCCAAATCACAATCAAGAGCCCTTCATAAAAGGGCTGCTCCTCAAAACAGATAGCCCTTCAAAACTGCTCAAGGAATTGCCTTCTTTACCAGCTAAACAAACAAGAACCCAATTATTTCTTCACATATGGGCGTAAGGGCTTCATAATGGGCGTTTAAGCCTTAGGTCCTCGTGTAGTGCAAGGTTAACACCCTCAAACAGGGGTCGGCCCTAAATTAATAGCTGATTTAAATCAAGCTATAGGTCGGCCCTGCCTTCCTTTCACACCAAATGAACACTTCAAAGGTCGACCCAAGCAGAATCTTAGTGGTTATATGTGTATATATAGCACCGATTCCCTCCAAATTAGTTTCTATCTGCTGTGCAACTGAATTTCAGATATAAATTGCAGATCTGATCTGAGGACGTTATATGCCTGAATATCCATTTCATCGAAAGCAGACAATTCACATGATTTGTCAACATTAACATGTTCAAGTCCTGCACCTGTACCTAATACTCATTCAATTATTTGTTTCACTGGCTGACTTTCCAGGATGCTTTGTCTTCAACCTTCGAGTTCCTGTTGAAGATTGGAATTAGGATCTTGCATTGTAAGATTTTGAGGTACATAAGGTATATTGGCTCTCCCACTTAATGTCTCAGAATTATTAGTCATTCCTATATTATTGGATCTGATACCATTTACTGAACTAGGCATGGAGCCAATTCTGCCCAGGTTGTTGAAGTCAACGCTTACATTGTTAGTCAAACAATTTCCAGCCAAGCCATTTGCACCTTTATGAGTTGCAGATCCATTATCAGTTGGGACCAATCCATTCTTCATAGCACTCCCTATGCCACAATTAACAGCTGAACTGCCTCCAGTATTAACCCCCCCAACTCTTGGCTGGAAAGGCATTCCATTAAGTTGAGATGTCATCATCATTCCTTGTATAATGTGTTGAACAGAACTTTCTGAATCACTCCGACCAAGATCAGTAGTTGGCACAGACTGCTGTTGCAATAGGCTAGAAGTTGCACCAGTAGGAGCCAACTGAATAGAC
>ML787860.1:190533-211246 GCA_009831015.1 Picea engelmannii | reverse complement strand
ATTACCCCCATGAAAGAAGAAGAGCTATCCTCAGTATCAGTTATTGAGCCACTCTCAGTTTCAGATGAAACTGTTGCCGTGATAAAATAAGGAGTTACTCTCAGATTTTAGCAGCCACAGTGAGAATGAAGCAGTCATTCTCAGCCTTAGAGCAGCTGTAGGTACAGAGTCCCAGATTCCAGAAGGAACAGTTGCAGAGAGAGTAGAGGACATACTCTCAGACAGTGAGACAGATAGTGCCTTGCAGAAGGCACATAGAGCTAGCACATGATTGTGCAGATTGAGTTGCAGCTGAGCAAGTGTACCAGATTGGTACAATGTAATGAGAAAAATTGATTTGAAGATTGAAGACAAAAAGACTCATGTCTGCTAGTTGAAGAAGGATCTGAGCGTGTTGAAGCAAGCTCCTAGAGCTTGATATGGCAGAATTGACAGTTTCCTGACGAGCTTGGGCTTTACCAAGAGTAAAGCTAATTCTAACCTCTGCTTCAAGGTTATGAATGATGAGCCGGTGATATTACTGCTGTATGTGGATGACTTATTCTTGACTAGAGAAGAAAATCTCATCACCGAATGTAAGTAGAAACTTGCTGAAAAATTTGAGATGAAAGACCTTGGCGTAATGCATTATTTCTTAGGTCTTGAGGTATGGCAGAGCCCAAAGAGAATCTTCCTTAACCAAGGGAAGTATGCAGTCGAAATCCTAAAGAGATTCGACATGTTGGAGTGAAAGTCCATGAATACACCCATGGAAACGAAGCTGAAGCTACTGGTCGACACTTTGTCAGAATTGATTGATGGCACGCTGTATAGACAGATCATTGGATCGTTGATGTACCTGACGAACACCAGACCAGATATCTGTTTTGCCGTGAACACCTTGAGTCGGTTTCTGGTAAAACCCAGACATGTTCACCTAGTTGCTGTAAAACATGTGATGAGGTACCTTAAGGGTACATTAGATTGTGGTCTTAGCTATGATGGAGATCATGATTTCACACTAAGTGGGTACACTGATTCAGACTGGGTTGGAAGTGTCTCTGACAGGAAGAGCACTCCAGGATGCTGTTTCAGTTTGAGATCAACCATGATTTCATGGCAGAGTAGGAAGCAATCCAGCATTGCTCTCAGTACAGCGGAAGCAACATACATTGCTGCATGTTCTGCTAGCTGCGAAACTATATAGCTTCGAAAGTTGTTGACCGGTCTATTCGACCTAGAGATGGAAGCAACCACGATCCTATGTGACAACCAGAGCTGCATAAAGATGACAGAGAATCCTGTATTTCATGACAAGTCGAAGCACATAGAGATCCGATATCATTACATCCGTGACATGGTGCAGAGAGGAGCCATAAAGATCCAATATGTTAGCACGAATGAACAAGTTGCCGATGTGTTGACCAAGCCTCTATCTCGTGTAAAGTTTGAGCACTTTTGAGATAAGCTTGGTATAGTCCGGAAGGACGTCCCTCGAAAGGGGGAGTAGTGTTGTGTTGAGATATGCCAGCCTAGTACTGTGCTTCCGACTTAATTGCTGTGACATAAAGCCAATCTAGTACTGTTCTTCCATCTTAATTGCTGTGTTGAGATATGCCAGCCTAGTACTGTGCTTCCAACTTAATTGCTGTGACGTAAAGCCAGTCTAGTACTGTGCTTCCAGCTTAATTGTTGTGTTGAGATATGCCAGCCTAGTACTGTGCTTCCAACTTAATTGCTGTGATGTAAAGCTAGTCTAGTACTGTGCTTCCAGTTTAATTGCTGTGTTGAGATATGCCAGCCTAGTACCGTGCTTCCAGCTTAATTGCTGTGATGTAAAGCCAGTCTAGTACTGTGCTTCCAGCTTAATTGCTGTGTTGAGATATGCCATCCTAGTACTGTGCTTCCAGCTTAATTGCTATGACGTAAAGCCAGTCTAGTACTATGATTCCAACTTAATTGCTGTGTTGTGATTCCAGCTTAATTGTTGTGGTGTTTCTAGCTTAATTGCTGTGTGGTGTGCCAGCTTAATTGCTGTGATGATGTGCCAGCTTAATTGCTGTGATGATGTGCCAGCCTCGTGCTGTGATGATGTGTTGCCAGCCTCGTGCTGTGATAATGTGTTGCCAACCTTTGTGCTGTGATATTGCTGCTTTTGATGTTGTATCAGCCTTGTGCTGTTATTGACGATGAACATGTGTTAGTGTTATACTAATCCATGTCAATGCAGTTGATGATTATGATGCCACTTCAGCCTCTTGCTGAAGATGATGATGATGATGCCACTTCAGCTCCTGAGTCCTTGCTGAGGATGATGAGGATGATATTATTTCAGCTTTAATGCTGAAGATGATGATGTTACCTTAGCCTCATACCGATGAGGATGATGATGCTACTCCAACTCCATGCTGTGTTGATGATGCTCCAGCCTCTGTGCTGTGTTGATGATGAGAAAAACTTTCGATGATTTATAGATACGCCAGTCAGTGTTCCAAGATGATATTGATGATGCTGTCCTCTCTCTCCCCTGATGCTGTTGTAGAATACCCTTCTTGTTAAGGGGGATTGTTGAGATAATGTAATTGCAAAGTGTATTCTAATTATTATTGTTGTATTATTCATTAGATCAATCCCCTATTGCGGATTGATCATGTCGGCTATTGTAAAAGACCAAATCACCTTTTGCGGATTGGTCAAAACATAATTGTAATAGGCAGAATAAGAAGTCGGCCCCATAATATATTAAAGAGGCCCCAGAATATATTAAAGGTGGTTATAACCACCCAGAAGAAGAAGTCGGCCCTGCCAGTGAAGAGACACCTCCGTCCACACGTGCTAGAGTTGTATAAATAAGGAGGCTAGCGCCTCACTTAGACACACACTCACTTGTTCATTGAGAAGCAAGTTTCGGAGCTGCAGTTGGAGAAGAGAGAGAGAGAGAAAGAGAGGCGCATTCTTGGGAGAGGACTTTCTGTATTTGTTTGAGTTATCTCTTGGCATTGTATTGGCTATCTATAATAAGGAAGTTTTGTTGGGTTTTCTCCCCATGAGGGTTTCCCAGGATAAATGATGTGTCTCTTGTGATTGTGTATTTCTCAGTGATCCTATCTTATGCTATTGTTATCTAGTGAAATGCAAAGAACTCTAATAATAGCTTAAACCTTAACACTACAGACACTGCTCGCAATGCCCAGAAATCGATCAGTTAATCATGAAGCTAAGGTTTTGGAATACCTAGGAGGTTGAGATAGGGTTTAGGATATCAAAGCGAACTAGGGTAACAGTTATTAAACAAGTGATGAAATGAATGTGCACGTTAAGTGAAACAAGAAATAAAAGTAAGTGCATGGAAAGCAAACCAAAACCACTGCAATACAACGGAACAAATAATCAACCAAGAGATTCAAAGAGCTAATAAGATGACACAGTCGAACCCACACAATATATTAATCAAGAGATTGAATCAAACCATAATGATTAACATATTACAGGCTGCACACATTCCGTGGCATGCAGTAGTGGAAGCAATTTGTTGGATTCTGGATGGGAGAATGATGAAAACTTCTATTGTAATCTTTTCAAAAGAAATTGTCTCACCCTGAAAAAGTTATCTCAACTCTGTAGAAACCAAAGAAAGGACTTAGGACTAATACGCCCTAGCTGTGCATGAGAGAAAATGAGAGACCTAACTACTTGCATGTGATCCAATCTCATTGATTTCCAATTATATCCTCATAAATCTGTTAAGGACCAATCAGTACAGTGCTTTTCTTGAGGTCTAACTGTTGTTTGAAATACTGCCCAAGTGTCTTAAGCCTGCGTGGACACTCACATATGTTGATAGGCTTACCTGTGCGTTCTGTCCTCCAAAGATAAGGTTTTCTGCCAAGAATAACCACAAACTACTGCTAGAAATCAATCCTAAGGTACATCCTTAGCTGGCTGTAGCGTGCAAGCGATGGATGGACTGCTGTTTCTGATTGTTATCACTTCAAACTGCTGTGCTGTAGCATGCAAGTGATAAGAATTCTGCTGGTTATTAATTTGCAATGATAAAACCTGCCAGAAATAAGTCACCCCAATGCTGATATGGTTATATTTCATTCTCTGTCTGCCGTTATCTCACTGTTACACCATTAACCTGCTAGTAGAAAGTCATTACAACATTGTTTTTACCCACATTTGTGACTGTTTACTAACCCAGTGCTGATCCTCCTCTAATTAGTGCGCTGGCCTTGAATTGTGACCACAGATTTTTCCTTTTAATAAATAAAAAGCATGCCTGTACCACAAATTTCCTTTGAAGAATGAAGTTGCATGCAACTTGAGAAGGAAGACTAGTTGTATTAAAAGAAATCCTCCAAAAACAACTTCCACGAATTAATTAAGAAGTTAGGATTCTAAGAATATCAAATATGCTAATTATGGATGAGGTCGAGCTAGGGTTTGAGCATATCTCACATGCCAACGATGCATAGCAATTTGATCTAGGGTTTTGGACTTGGTAAAATTCGCATGAATGTCGACTATGAATAACAGGGCAAGTTGGGGTTTATGAACAACAAGGAATTATGATGATAAATTTAGTAAGCATGCCAATTATACACAGGTGGTCAAATTAGAGTTCCAGAGTAACAAAATGCCTAGGGTTTAGGAAAACCGATATAGGGTTTCAGCATATGGTAAAAACAGCAAGACCTCATAGTGAAATGGAAAATCTCCTTGTAGCTGCCATGTGTACACTGTATACTAAGAGGATATATCAACTTGCTCAACTTTAAACTCAAATCACCATCCTTCACCAACCGCAACTAGAAACCACCCCATCACTGCACACTAGAACCATGACACTACACCTGCCAAATATAGCCCTGCTAAAAATAGACATGCCAAAAGTAGCAGTCCAACTCTTAAATAATAGGAAATTTGAAATATGAAGAGAACTGCTATAGGACACCTGCTAAATATAGCACGTCTAAAAATAGACATTGCTGAAAATAGTAGCATCTTGCATGTCAATGAAAAATCTCATTAGACTTGTTGGGGGCAGGTAAATATATCCCTGTTTTGGTTTATCCTCAAACACAAGGGAAGATCCGTCCTTGACAAGATGATTAAATAGGTTGCACTGGGTATCTGATTATACCTAATCCTGGGTGATTTTTTGTGAAGTTAGGGTAGGGTAGTTCGAGTCAATTTTGCTCCAACTACCTTTGCTGCTATTTAGTTTCAGATTTCTGTTATTCAATTTCAGTTTGCTGTTATGTCTTTTATTTCTCTTCATTTCTGCATAATGATAGTTTCCATCCAGTCCTGTTCTTTTTTTGAGCAAGTCCTAGGTCCTAGGTTGTCATTGTTTATTCCTTTTGCTTCAAACTTTTGTTTTTTTGGGTTGAATTCCCAAATCTGATATGTTATGCATAGTGTCATTCTTTAAGATTCTTGGTTTAGGTCAAGCCTGGATAAGGTCACCTTCCATTTCTAGTCATTGCTTTGGTCAATCATTGAGTCAGGTACAGGCAAGGGATTTAGTGTTGAAGAGACGATAGGAGAAGTTGAGTCATCTTATGGCCTTGTCTCTTGATGTTCATTAAGTCAAACCCGAGTCGAGCCTTGTTGGCCAGTTCCCCATCCAGCCATAGGGACATGGTACCATCTTATTACATCTTGGTTTCGCTTCGTGCTAGTAGAGGGGTTTCCTTCATTGTCTTTCTACTAGCAGTCCTTGCCTCTCGAATTTGACCCATTTTCTGAGGCTTGGTTCAGAAGCAGAGTGCCTTGATGGTCACTAGCCCCATTGGCAACCATCTCCAATCCAATAGGATTGATCATCATTGGGTCCTGATTGGATGAACCCTAATAGTGTTTGACTTCGACACATCTTTCACACCAATAGGGTTGTGCTCCTACCTTGGATCCCATTACCCCTATTGGTGGGTTTCCTCGGATCTAGCAGGTGTCTTCATCATTGACCTCTGAGTAGGTGGTTTCTCCTAGCATGTTGACTTCAACTAATTTTCTAGTGGGAGGATCGTACACATTAGGTGGGTTTCAGTCGTAGATAAGCATGTGTGGCCTTGTTCCTTATTTTTCAGATGATCAGTAGCACCCCTCCCCACTAGACTTCATGGTCCAATGGACATGCATCATTGATCTACAGACCAGAGTTGCAAAGATCAATTTGTCAGACTTGCAAAGTATAGAGATTCACTGGTTCTCGACAGCCCGCAAGGGGATGTCATCCCCTTGAGTCACCATTGTTAACCCTTAGATTGCATGCACAGTTGGAGGGTTGAGTTCCAGCTTGATTTCATCAGGTTGGTCCATCTACAGTACATCCAGGGTTTCACATTGATTAGAGCTTACTACACAATGAGTTTCTTCAGATTTTGAGAACTTGCTATTTTTAGCAATTCTTGTATTTTCTAGGATCTGGTGTTTCAATGCCCACATGTTAGAGTTAACAACATATTCCTGGTCCTTGTGAGCTCACAATCTCGATGAGCTTTGCATGGGACTGCTATTTTTAGTAGTTAGGGTTATAGTGCTTTCATGTTGAATCAGAGTACATATCTGGGCTCTTTGCATGAAGACAAATCCAATGGGACTATTTTTAGTGACATGCGAGCAATTGCTATTTTATAGTAAGTGTTGCCATAACTGTTATCTTGACATTCTGAGATTTCCTTTTTTTAAAAGGTGGAATTGCTGTTTTTTGCATGCCTATTTTTAGTAGGTGGAGGGGTAGTGTCATGGTTCTGATGTGTAGTGCTGGATTTGTTGTTGGGTTCTGGTTTGGGTGATGTGTGGTTAGATTTTAGGATGATCATCAATATGTGTCAATTCCAATTTCCATCACATTTGGACACGTGGTAGCTAAATATAGATATACCAGAGCGCTCATGATGGTTCATTTATGATGTGATATTTATGACATAATCCAGGTCAACGAATTACTTTCCTAAGCTATCTTTTCTCTATTTGGAGGTTCAAGTTCACTGGTTTGGCATGTGCATGCCTGTGAGTTGTTATTCTGGGAAAGTTTAAGTTAACTCGAAGACGTATACACTTAAGTCTATCTTGCATTATCTCTTTAGATTTTGGAAATTATAAAATGGATATTTGCATGAATGGAGAGAGTTTGCATGCCTTGGATTTGCATGCATGAGTTCACATGCCTTAGTTTAATTTGGCACTGGAAGAGGTCAAGTTGTGTATGCATGAGCACATGGTTTATGGCTAATATTAATAGTGGAGTGCATGGTTTAGAGATGGAGTTAGTATGCCATGTAAGGGATTGACTTGGAGTTTGATCCCTTCCTTATCTCACACCTCTAGAGCGCATGCATTGGGAGCCTTTTCTCCCATACTTTTATAAAGGAGCTTAGGAGACCATTATTTTACAGATTGGATTCTTCTTGCAGGGTTTAAGAACACTTCTTCCATCTTTCTTCCATCCTTTCGGACTTGACAACACTTCCATTATTGCTTGCCTAAGATTGATAGGGCAACCCTTGGCGTATTGTATCTATGGATAATTTCTGCCTCTATATTAATATATCAGATAGATTAGAATATGATTTTTCCTAGCTCGAGTTTTGTGGTTGTTTCTTGAGAGCAATCGTGCGACATGGTTTGTGTTGTCATTCTTATGCACTTGTTTTGAATTTCTCTTCCACTTAAGGTAGATATTCTTTTTTATGCATTTGTTTTGAATTGTTTTTTCACTAAAGTGATTGCTGATTTTCTAATAGGTCTATGAGAAGGAACAAATCGACTCAATATCCAATTGAATTCTTGAATTCATAGGTTCTTCCTCAACTCTACTGCCACACCTTGATTTCTTTTGTCGGTGCCAGTTGTCGTCGCTAGATCGAGCTACAGAGGATTGAAATTCCTGTTGCAAGAAATTCAATTTAATATACCCACCGAGTCGATCTTAGCTACATCGCTACTTGATCGAGCTACGCTGCATCGTCGCCTACATCGCAACCAAGTCATCTCATTGAGCTGAGCTGAGCTGAGCTGCGCCGTAGCCTGATCGAGTCATTGCCAATCGTCACCTGATAGAGTTGCCTCCAGTCATCGCCTGATCGAGTCGCCTCTAGTCGTCGTTTGATCGAGCTGTCTCTATCCACTGTTTGATCAAGTCGTCTCCATCCACCATACTTTGAGTGGCCTCCAGTTGTGGCCTGATTGAGTTGCCTCCAATTGCCATTTGATCAACCTGTCTCCATCCATCATACATTGAGCCGCCATAATTTGTCTCCAACAGTTAGATCAAACTGCCAATTTGTTGCCATTTGCATGGGTCTAATCAAGCCACTAGTCTGATCAAACCACCACTCCAGATAATCGCTTTGGGGTCAGCTCCCTCCAGGTCTACGGGTAAGCTCGATGCTCCTCTCTTGGCTCCCTACTCCTTGTTAATTCCTCCCCCGCGCCCCTTCCTCATCTCCTTTTTTTCACTCCCCCACTGTTATCCCCCCACCCTCCTCTCAACACCTCGTCCCTCCTCTCCCATTCCTTTCACACCATTGACCCCCTCCCTCAAGTTTATATACTTCCCCCTCTTTTGAATTAGAAGGTGCTTAGTCCAATATGAGGATAGGAGCAGAATCATAGGGAAAAATAGGCATGGTGGTGGATTACGTAGTGAGTGGCACACATATGGGCACAAGGTTAGGTACACAAAACATGAAAGAGGCATGTCTCGAGGTTAATGATTTATCTACTTCCACAATAACCCTCTCTACAGACCCCATTCTACTAGTTTCCCAAGTTTGTAGGTCTACTAAACTATTAGAGCAGCGATAGACAGAAGTGGGCACTCTTGCATCCAGAGTCTTGGAGGTGGAATCAGAGAACCTATCTCTTAGAAAATTACTAAACAAAAACCAAGTATAGGATATCCTCCAACCACCAAATGATGCTCTACACGGAGAAATTCTCGATCCCAAAAATAAACAAGAAGAAATCTGAAACCAACATGCCACTTTTAAACAGGAAATCGAGACGCATATTAATTCTTGGGTGCAGGTGGTTAGGGGTAAGGATAGGATTCCCCTCGCTCTTGCTGCGGTCGAGGAAGTCGTTCGGGCCAAATTAATGGAAGAGTGCACTAGGAGGGCTCGAGAGCTGAATTTAAAGGTCAGGGGGCTTCCCTCACCCTCTCCATCCCTAGATCCCATGTAGGTTGGCACCATATTCCTCTGGGATAACCTTGAGCTTTGTTATCGCACAATCTGTACTTGCCCAAAGCCCAAGACAAGTGAAACAAGATTGGCGTAACAAGGGGGTGACCTATCACTATCACCTTAATAGGAAACCCCTTTCTGTTTAGGAGTATGTTTAAACTACCCCAAGGGAGACGTCCCTAGTGACCTAAAGGGCTGATGAAACTAAAGCAAAGATGCAAAAAGTACCCCCCTCTCACGGGTTACTCAAGTCAAAAGGTCTTTATGTCCTAAGAGATGAAGCAAATGTAATGGATGAAGTGTACCTGCTCAGAACAAGACAACAAGCAAAAAATATGGCAGTTTCAAGTACAAAATGAGATTAATGCTTCAATAAAACAATAAACCTTTGAAATGTATGCTAGCTGATATAAAATTGCAGCTAAATGACAGTTTACAACTGTAAGAAGTATTTTATAACAGCTGCAAGAAATATTTCTCAAAATTGCTTGAAAAGAGAATGAAAAGATAGCATTTACTAGGCAGATTGATAATCAAATGTCACAAGCAAGTTTAGAAATGTTTAGCTAGCATTTAATATAGATTATGCAGAAAATTTGTTGCATCAAGATGGCTGTAGCAGTGATTTATAACAACAGCAAGTAAGTTAGTTGTTTAGGCTAGGTTAGTGTTAGTTTTAGTTAGTGAAAGCTAGAAAGTTCAAGGTTTGAGTGTTGGTTTGATATCTCAACAAAAGAAGTGTAAAGATTAGTGCCTTTGAGGGGTTATGGAGTCAAAAGTTCAGCAACATTCATTTTGGAGTAAGCAACAAAATGATTATGTTTATCCGAGTAACGGATGAATCTTAGAAGAGTAGTAACTTAAGTCTTCTTAGGATTCAATCTTTAGGGAGGTGAGCTACTAGAGAGTAGGCACTTTTAGGCCCTAGCTATTTTCCTTCTTCTTAGATAATTGAAAAAAATATTTAGATGCAACAATAATTAATCAAGACCTCTAAAGTGCTAGCACTTTAGGGCTTTAGAGGCTTGACAATATAAGTCAATTAGGCAAAGTCTAGCAAATACAAAGTGAAGAAGTAGTAACTTAAGTTCTTCACTTCTAGAGTTTATCAAGCATGCAATTTCATAATCTTTATCATGAGCAAGAAAATGTACCATAACAATTCAAAAGTAATGACAAAAAGCAGATTTACTTACTTCACAAAGAATAATCATGTATGAAAACACTAGATTACCAAATGACTTCACCAAGATTGATCCAAGTTGCAAGTATGAAGACTCCAAGAGAGGTGCGCCTCACAATTTCAGCCAATAAAACCCTACGTAGGGCGCAAATTTCAGTCCACTTTTCTCCAAGTGAGAGTTGTTATGTCTAAAATGAAAGTACTTTATACAAAACTTTGACCCTTCATTAATTTTAGGTCAAAATAAGGCCAACCTGGCCAATTTACAAATAAATTCAAATTTGACATAAATAAAATTAAATAGCGTCTAAAGACACCTCCAAGGGTGACGTCATGCCCTTCTAGGGTAACGTTGAGGCCCTAAGGTGGAACGTTGAGCCAAAAAGGTAGGGCGCTTGGCCTCCAAAGGTCCCAGATGGAGCCCACACGTGCCACTAGGCTCGTAAATTCCCCCAAAACGAAAACCCTAGCTCTGGATGACGTCCAAGGTCATGATGGTGACGTCCTAGGCCTTCAAGGGCCAACGTCCATGTGGAAGAGAAATATCCCCCTAGGTCTAGGTCTGCCAGAGTGCCTCCTAAGGCAACGTCCTTTCTTTCTGGTGCAAATCTTCAATGTCTTCTTACCCTTGGCTAGGGTTACAACATCCATCTATGGGCTTTAAGCCTCCCATGAAGGTCTGGGTTAATCATTCCTGCAGTGACAACAAGTACGCCCTCCAGGGGTTTATAAGTCACAAGGATCATAACATGTAAATCACATCCAATAATTAAATTACCCAAACATGTGCATCAAAACCCCCTTTAACCTAGATAGATGCTCAAAGACGTTATGCAATTTGACAAGTTAGGTTTGGAAAAGGTCTCAGGGCGTCCTATTGGGCTAACCTCTCTTAAGTTTGGGGTGTTTCCTAGGTGGGATCTAGTCCAGACCATGTAAGTGTATGAGGTAGTTGTTGAAATATTGTAACTGCAAATAGTATTCTATTTATGATTGATTTATTATTCATTAGATTAATCCCCTTTTGTGGATTGATCATGTCGAGCATTGTAATTGACCAATCCCCTTTTGTGGATTGGTCAAACCCTAAATATATTATGCAAATTGAGAAGTTGGCCCCTAGGCAATTTAAAGTGGTTTTAACCACTCAGAAGAGAAGTCAGCCCTACCCAGCGCAGAGACACCTTTTTAGCACCTGCGAGTTTGTATAAATAAAGGAAGCCAACGCCTCATTTGTTCACTCACTCATTCGATCATCCAGAGTGCAAGTTTGGTAGCTGTAGTTGGAGAAGAAGGAAGAGAGAGAGGCACATTGCTCAGTAGAGGATATTCTCTAGTGTTTGGTTTATTGTCTTGGCATTGTATTGGCTATCTATGTTAAGGAAGTTTTTGATGGGTTTTCTTCCCCATGAGGGGTTCCTAGTATAAATGCTGTGTATCTTGTGATTGTGTTTCTCTCAGTGATCCTATCTATGCTATGGTTATCTAGTAAATTGAAAAGAAACCTAATAATAGCTTAAACCTTAACATGGTATCAGAGCTAAGTTGAAGAGAGTATCTTTCACTGGATAAAGAAAAACGTCACTGTTGTCGTACAAGAAAATTAGGGCTTTTTATTGAAGAGGAATTTCGGCCCAAAAATCATCTAGAAAAGTGTGCCCTAGCCTAGGGAACTCATTGACACCTTTAGCACACCTTTTCAGTGGATAGAACTATCGAAAAGTGAAACCCGAGTTTTCACCGGTACCAGAAAACTAGAAGTACCAGGAAACCAGAACCAGTACCAGAAGTACTAGTCTAGAATTCTGCTAGTCAAGTTTGAAGGGGCAAAATTTAGATTTTTTGAAATCTAACTGCACCAGGCTACTCGCCTCAGCCAAGCGCACCTCCTGGTAAGTTCAAAATTAAATTATGAGCATTTTCAATTTTTGGTCATTTTCCTAGCTCCAAGTAAAGATGTCTGCAAGCACTAAGCTTGTTGACAAGCTAGAAGGTGTGGAAAACTTTCGTGCCTGAAAGTATAGGATTGCACTCATTCTTGAAGAGAATGACATAGCAAAATTCATTAAAGATGTACCAGAACCTGCCGATGCTGCAGCTAAAGAAAAACACCAAAAGGACACAGTTAGGGCCAAGAGAATCATTGCAGACTCTATTAAAGATCACTTGATTCCTCAAGTGGCTTCAAAGAAGACTCCAAAAGAAATGTTTGATTCCCTAACCAGATTATATGAAGGAAAGAACATCAATCGGAAGATGAATCTAAGAACTCAACTCAAAAGTACAAGGATGCAGAAAGGAGAAACAATTTAGGAATATTTCTCCAGAATATCACAATTCAAAAGAACAACTATAAGCAATTGAAGATACTATAGATGAAGACGAACTTATAATGACAGCTCTTAATGGTCTCACAAGACCTTGGGATGTATTCATCCAAACTATTTGTGCCAGAAAGGAGAAACTACACTTTGATAGTCTTTGAGAAGAATGTGTTCAAGAAGAAGCAAGAGTAGCTAACTGAGAAGCATTGCTATCAAGAGATGAAGATCAAGCCCTAACCACTCATACTAAAGGAGGAAGAAAGAGGTCTTACTTCTAGAAAGAAACTCATAAGGACTCTCACCCCCAAAACAAATTCATACATAAAGAATCTCACCCTCCAAGGAGATTCCAAAAGTTTTAGAAAGGTCAAAGAAGAGAAAAAGATTTCTCATCCTACCAATGTTACCATTGTGATAAGATGGGACATATTGCTAAAAATTGTCCATCTAGTCGAGAAGAATAGAAGAAGAGAAACAAGAGGCACCATGCCCATACAATTGAAGATGAAGAGCCATCCACAAAGATGATAAAAGAATAGATTGAAGACTATGTCTTAATCTCTGCCCTCTCAGGATCAGTGTCACCTGGTGAGGACACTTGGCTCATAGACAGTGGTGCTTCCAAGCACATGACAGGTCAAAGAGACATTCTCTCTTGCCTTACAAAAAATAAGTTTCCCCAGAAAGTTACACTTGGAGATGATTATCAATATCCTATCAAAGGAGTAGGAGAATAAAATTACAAACTTGATTCGGGGACCCCAATGAAGATGAATGATGTACTATATGTACCAGGTTTGTCAAAGAATTTACTTTCTATTTCAGCTTTAGAGAAGAAAGGCTTCAGAGTTGCCTTCATAGATGGAGAAGTTCTTATGTGGCCCAAAGGAAAAACCATGGAAGAAGCAATTGTTATTGGAAAAGAAGAAGGTGGCTTGTATAAGCTAAAGGGTCACTCAGAAGTAGCGTTGACCCATTCCATTGAGAATCCATGTGAACTTTGGCATAGAAGACTAGCTCACATCAACTACAAGGCATTACCATATGTAAGCAAGGCAGTCACAGGTCTACCAGAATTCAAGGTTGACCATGAAGGTGTGTGCAACGGATGTGCACAAGGAATGAACATCAAGAACCCTTTCCCGAAGAGAGACAGTAAAGCAGAAGGAGTCCTAGAGCTCATTCACTCAGATGTATGTGGCCCAATGCCATCAACCTCCATCATGTAAAATTTCAGACGCCACCCAGTTTCACGTCTCGCTGATTTATCATTTTTCAGCCAATGTTTAATGCCCAAACCCAGTTTTATGACAACCAATTAAACTCGGCATAAAATAAATTTTTCAGAACTGAAACATGAGGATTCTGAATATCGTTTAACGCAGAAATAAAATATATTAGAAACACATATAACTTAGAAAATAAACACAATGATTTTTGGTCTAACAACGACCCTGGAAAAACCCACAAGGGGAAAACCAGTGAGAGAGGGAGTTTTTATTATTTCAGAGCTTCAGAGAAAATGCCTTTTACAACATATTCATTTTCATAAATTTAATGACAAACTTATCTCGAAAATCGTGCCAAGTCTTCACATAGAAATTGAGCAAAACTCCTCGAAATTTGTGCTAGAATTTCCTGCACTCATGTACAAGTCTGCTCCTCGTTTTCTGTGCCTCTTTCTTGCTGTACGACTGCCTCGAAATCTGTGCCAACTGTTACAACTCAAAACTGAGCATTAAATGTTGTACGACTGCCTTGGAAAACGTGCCAAAACCACTTAGAAAATACCATAGAAACTTTCCTCGATTTCTGTGCAAGAAAACCAGTCGTATAGACTGTACAGAATCTGTACAATACGGATTGTTCACTCAATTGTACTTTCTGTCTCGATTTCCATGCCTCTTTCCTGTTGTACGGAACCCGAAAATCCGTACAGTACGACCCCTTTTTTGAACTGTACTCTACCTTGATTTTTGTGCCATCTTTTAATGCTGTACGACCTACTCAATTCGTATAGTACGACCTGCAATAAATGCTGTACCTTTTGCCTCGAAATGTGTGCTAGTTTTCAGCCTTGGAATGTGTGCCCTAGCTCTGCAAAAATGGCCTCTTTCTCAAACTCGAATTTCTTCTCTTGCTCTCTCAAAAAATGTTTCAACAACCCAAGAATGGGTGTGCCCTCCTACCCTAATCGACTTCATGAGGGAATCTCAAGAGTCATCTCATCTAACGGTTGAGATTAGACGAGATCAACGGTGGAGATAAAATTACTTTATTCACCCACTTTCCCTAAGTCTCAAAAAGTCACCTTTTAATTTGAATCTCGCAAATTAAATGACTAGGGTCCACATTAGGCACTTTCTCACCCCTTAGGCACCTAGGTGATGAGAAACACTTGCCTAGGTACTTTTTAATTAATTTTAACACTCCCTCTTACCGAGGAAAGTGTTACTCACCACTCCAAGCTTGTCCCTGAAAAATACAAACTTGCCTTTGCTCAAGGCTTTGGTGAGTATGTCTGCAACCTGCTCATCTGTAGATATGTACTGTAGCTCCACTGCTCCTCTCTGAACATAGTCACGGATGAAGTGATAACGAATCTCGATATGCTTAGGCCTGTCATGAAATACTGGATTCTTCGAGAGTTTAATGCAACTCTGATTATCACAGTAAATCAAGGTAGGCCTCAACTGCACACCAAACAATCCCACCAGCAACTTGCGAAGCCAAAGGGCCTCGCAACTGGCCTGACTGGCAACCATATACTCAGCCTCTGCAGAACTCAATTCCACTGACTTTTGCTTCCGACTGAACCAAGACACAACTGCTGAGCCCAATCCGAAACAACACCATGAAGTACTCTTCTGGTCACTGACACATCCTGCCCAATCTGAATCTGTATAGCCAACCAGACGAACTCCATCTCCTCTCTGATAGTCCAGACCATAATCTACCGTACCACAAAGATACCCGAGCACATGTTTTGCTGCCACCCAGTGCACTCTCCTAGGCTCCACCATGAACTGACTGAGAGTGTTGACATTAAAACAAATATCTGGCCTGGTATTGACCAAATACATCAAAGACCCGATCAACTGACGATATAAAGTGGAATCCACCAACTGTGACTCAGAAGCATGAAGCTTCTTCCAGTTGGTAATCATGGGAGTGGTCATGGGCCTACAATCCTCCATCTGAAATCTCCTCAGAATATTACACACATACTTCCCCTGTCCCAGGAAGATGTGTCCAGGCTCCTGCCAAACCTCCAATCCCAAAAAATAGTGCATCAGTCCAATATCAGTTATCTCAAACTCTGAAGCAAGGCTCTCCTTGCAGCTAGTGATGAGTCTCTCTACCCCTGTAATGAAAAGATCATCCACATATAGCAAGAGAATGAGAGGATCCTCTCCAACCACAATGTAGTTGGGATCCGCCTCACTCTTCCCAAAGCCCAACTACTGCAAATAGGCATCAATCCTCGAATACCAAGCTTTGGGAGCTTGTTTCAGCCAATACAATGCCTTCTTCAGTCTACACACATGAGAATCTCTCCCATGCACCTCAAAGCCCAATGGCTGCTCAATATACACCTCCTCCTGTATAAGACCATTCAGAAATGCGGTCTTCACATCCATCTGGTGGATCTTCCAACCCATCTCTACTGCAATGGAAATCACTGACCTGATCGAGGTATATCTAGCAACCGACGCAAAGGTCTCATCATAATCAACTCCCTCAACCTGTGAGAACCCCCGAGCCACAAAGCGAGCTTTGTACTTCTCAATGCTGCCATCTACAACATGCTTGAGTTTATAGAGCCACCTGGAAGTCACCACTGACTTCCCCTCAGGTCTAGGAACAACTTCCCAGACATCATTCTTCATGATGGAATTGTACTCTTCCATCATGGCATCTCTCCAAACCTGTCTACCAGCAGCCTGCTCAAAAGTGGAAGGCTCAGACTCCTAAATATTGCTCACCATCGCGATGTAGCTGCAAAACCTCTCGGGAGGTTTACTCTGCCTCACTGCCTGCCTGGGATTCCCCACTGAACCCTGGGCCTCCCTCAAAGTATCCTGAAGCCACTTGGGCTTCCTCCTCTCTGAAGTAGTGTCCTGTGGAGGGGACTCTCCCTGCTCAATCCCATCTCCTGAAGATTGTGATCCTGAAGTAAACTCTGGAGTACCCGATCCTGAAACCTGTGGACCAGTAACCTGCGATCCTGAAATTTGTGGCCTTGTCACCTGTGGACCAGTCGTCACCGAAACTGGTGGCCCCGAACTCTATCATTGAAGTCTGTTGCGGACTCACCTGAATTTGAGGTGATGACTGCTCACCCCTTTCTGTCCCTCGTGACTTCCTAAAGGCTCCGTCCTCCTCAAATCTCACATCCCTCCTCAAAATTGTCTTCCTCAAGGAAGGAATGTATGTACGGAAAGCCTTTGAAGTCTCACTATACCCAACAAAGATCCCTCTCTCTGTCGTGGGTTCTAGCTTTGTCCTCTTCGCAGAAGGGACATGTGAATATGTGATGCACCCAAAAATTCGAAAGTGCCCCACCTCAGGCTTCTTCCCAGAAAAAGCCTCCTCAGGAGTCATACTCTCCACTGCCTTGTGTGGACTCCTGTTCTGCAGATAAACTGCAGTGTAGCATGCCTCAGCCCAAAGAAATTGTGGCAGCCCCTGATCATGTAGCATGGCTCTTGCAGCCCCAACTATGGCCCTATTCTTCCTCTCAGCAACCCCATTCTGCTGTGGGTTGTAAGGAACAATCAAATCTCTCTTGATGCCCTCTCCTGCACAAAAGTCCATGAACTCCTTAGAGGTATACTCACCCCCATTGTCTGTCCTCAGAACTTTGATTTTCTTCCCTGTCTGGTTCTCCACAAGAGCTTTGAACTCTTGGAACCGACTCAAGACCTGTCCTTTGGTCTTCATGAAGAAAATCCAAGACTTCCGTGAGAAGTAATCAATGAATATAACATAATATAAACAACCAGTCAACGATGCCGAAGACATCGAGCCACATACATCAGAATGAATAAGATCAAGGATACCTGCTGTTCTACTGTCACTGCTAGGAAAAGCAGTCTTGGTGTACTTTCCCAAAGCACACCCCTTGCACAACTCCTGGTACTCTATACTGAAATCTAAAACTTTAGTAACAATCTTCCCCGGTACCCTCAAAGCCCCATGGTGCAAATGTACCATCCTCTTGTGCCATAGCTCACATAGGTCACTGCTGTTGGTAGAATGAAACAATGCTCTCGCTGGCTGGAACATAAGCTTGTACAACTTCTCATGTCTAGTCCCAATCACTTTGGTCGAAGTGATACTAGACCCCTTGGGGAAAAGGAGCACCTGCCCATCACGAAACAACACCTCATAGCCCCTCTCCTCAATAGCAGAAACTGAAACTAAGTTCTTCTTCAAGCCCAGAACATATAGGACCTCTCTCAACAACATGGGAGGCAAAGACTCCCTCTGAAATGATACAGTCCCACAACCAGCTGCCTTGACCACCCGATCATCTCCAAGCACCACCTCAACATCACCAATTTGAGTAAGATCCGTCAAGTGCTCATGAACCCCTGTCATATGGCGGGAGGCCCCACTGTCAATATACCACATATCTGAATGAGTGGTCCTCGTGGAAAGACACTCAACTAAGGAAAACTCCTTATCAAACTTGGCGGAGAACTCCTCCACCGATGCTGAAGCTGTTGTTTGTTTCTTCTTCTTGTTCGGACACTGACTTGCATAGTGCCCAAACTTGTGGCATGCAAAGCACTTGACTTTGGTCATGTCCTTCTTCCCTTCACCCTTCAGTTTGTTTCCTCCCTTAGGACTCTTTTTGAATTCTTCTTGCTATTGGCAGGAAGAGCCACATTCTCCTCATCATGACCTGTAGATGAACTGCCATGTACATAACCTCTCCGGGTCTCCTCCTGAACAAAGTCATCCCAAAGACGTTCCCAATTGGGAAGCTTCTCCCTAGCCACAACGCCCTCAACAAAAACAACCCATTGTTTGGAAACTCCATTCAATGCTGTCCTCACAAGCTCACTGTCAACTATGGCCTCCCCCACAGCTCCAAGCTCATCTCTCACCTGTGTCAACCTGGTAAGATACGTGACCACATTTTCAGCCTTGGTCATTTTAATGCTCTTCAGTTTTTCCCTCAAAACCATTTTCTGGTTTTCATCTGTACTCTAGTACAACTTCGTCAAAGACTCTCACATCTCATAGGCATTTGTCTTCCCCGTGAAGTGAGGAATCAAATGGTCCTTGATGGCATCAAGAATAATCCTGTTAGCCTTGATACTCTTCTTAGTGTATGCTGCTAGAAGAGTAGCATCAGTAGGTACAACCACAGGATGTGTTGAGGAATTCTCAACAATGTCCCACAACTCATTTTCTTGCAACAACAAGATCATCCTCTCTTTCCAAGCACCAAAGTTTGCTGCCCCATCAAGTCTGTCCTCAACCCTCAAACCTATAGCCATTGACCCCATTCTGTTGAAAATGAAAAATTCAAAGTTCTGTATGGTAAAGTGACTGCATTTCCAATTTTCCGACTTGCTGAAATATCTCTGCTTCTCTTTAACTCAGCTCTGTTACCATGTAAAATTTCAGACCCCACCCAGTTTCACGTCTCACTGATTTTTCAACCATTGTTTAATGCCCAAACCTAGTTTTATGACAACCAATTAAACTCAACATAAAATAAAATTTTCAGAACTGAAATATGAGGATTTTGAACATCGTTTAACGCAAAAATAAAATATATCAGCAGCACATATAACTCAAAAAATAAACACAGTGATTTTTGGTCTAACAACGACCCTGGAAAAACCCACAAGGGGACAACCAGTGAGAGGGAGTTTTTATTATTTCAGAGCTTCAGAGAAAATGTCTTTTACAACACATTCATTTTCAGAAATTTAATGACAAACTTATCTTGAAAACCATGCCAAGTCTTCACACAAAAACTGAGCAAAACTCCTTGAAATTCGTGCCAGAATTTTCTGCACTCATGTACAGGTCTGCGCCTCATTTTCTGTGCCTCCTTGTTGTACGACTGCCTCGAAATCTGTGCCAACGGTTACAACTCAAAACTGAGCATTAAATGCTGTATGTTCGCCTTGGAAAATGTGCCAAAACTACCTAGAAAACACCATAGAAACTTTTCTCAATTTTTGTGCAAGAAAACCAGTCGTATGGACCATACAGAATCCGTACAGTATGAACTGTTCACTCAACTGTACTTTCTACCTTGATTTCCGTGCCTCTTTCCTATTGTACGGAGCTCGAAAATCCGTATAGTACGACCTCTTTTCTGAACTATACTCTACCTTGATTTATGTGCCAGCTTTTAATGATGTACGGTCTGCTCAATCCGTACAGTACGACCTGCAAAAAATGATGTACCTTCTGCCTCGAAATGCATGCTAGTTTTCAGCCTTGGAATGCATGCCCTAGCTCTGTAAAAATGGCCTCTTTCTCAAACTCGAATTTCTTCTCTTGCTATCTCAAAAAATGTTTCAACAACCCAAGAATGGGTGCGCCCTCCTACCCTATTCGACGTCATGAGGGAATCTCAAGAGTCATCTCATCTAACGGTTGAGATTAGACGAGATCAACGGTGGAGATAAAATCACTTTATTCACCCACTTTCCCTAAATCTCAAAAAGTCACCTTTTAATTTGCATCTCACAAATTAAATGACTAGGGTCCACATTAGGCACTTTCTCACCCCTTAAGCGCCTAGGTGATGAGAAACACTTGCCTAGGTACTTTTTAATTAATTTTAACACATCAATGGGTATGTATACTATGTATATTTTATTGATGACTATTCTCGCAAAACTTGGGTTTATGTTTTGAAATCAAAAGATGAAGTGTTCAGTAAATTCAAGGAATTCAAAGCCTTGATAGAGAATCTCTCTGAAAGAAAGATCAAGATACTTAGGTCAGATAATGGAGGAGAATACACCTCAAAAGAGTTTGCAAACTTTTGCAAA
>ML787860.1:136174-148905 GCA_009831015.1 Picea engelmannii | reverse complement strand
TTCATGCAAGCTGTTGGGGAAATGTAACCTTGGGGAAAACCCATGAAGAAGGTTGTCATTTGAGTATGCAGAGGATGCCTGTTACTGGGATATGCTGAGAAGGTCGTTGGTAGGCAGAAGAAGAACACTGGTATGCTAAACAATGGAGGAGAAATGTTATCATGTTGGTACGCTGTGACACTGTTGGCATACGTTGATAGAAGGCAAGTATGTTGTCTATTAATGTTAAGATTGCACTATTCCCAGAGGTATGTTGTTGTCTTAGTCTAGTTGTTATGCTTGTATGAAGAAAACCATGTTGTGTATATGCCTAATTGTAAAGCCGAAGATTCCTTGCTTTCTAGCTTGTGTGGAAGCACTGAGAGAGCTGGGATAGCCTAAGGGACTGTATAGTAGTGAAGAGGATCCAATTCCTTATGTTTTATAGGATCGAGGGGGCAAGAGAAGATGTAAAGTGGTATTGTTGTAGAATGAATGGGTTGAAGGGTAACTTCCTTGAATGTAAATGTTGTTCTTGTTAATTTTTGTAACCTAGCACCTGACACTTATTTCAAAATAAAATCACTTTATTTAAATAACTGCATAGACTTAACTATTAAAATTCAACGGAAGAAAAATCAGAAACTAAACACATTTGCACACGAGATTTTTGGGTAAACACCCCTGGAAAAACCCCGAAGGGAAAACCATATCTCAGTTGGATTTATTATTATAAGTCTTGGGCTCCCGTCCTGGGATAATGGCCCATCAGAGGAATACAATGTAACAATAACTTAGCCTACCTAGCTACTCTCTCCCTTGTTTCCCCTTAGAACCTTTCCTCAACCTCGCCCACTCACACTTGGATGAACTCTCTTCACCCACTCAATGAGATCTCCTCACTGTGTGTGTCTCATCCTCTTACCTAGGCTGCCTTTTATTACATTGAGTTAACCCTAAATCCAAAACCCTAGATCATCTCCAAAGTGATCAACGACTAAGATATAATCTAACGTTCACTTTAGATCTAACGACTAGGACTTAATCAACTCACTTAAGTTACTAATTCCAACAAACTTAGGCATTTAACTTAATTAATCTCACGTTAATTAAAAAGGTCATTCACTTTATTAATCACTAATAAAGTGAATCTCCTAAGTCTCTAAGAGGTTACAAGGACGACTTCCACATGCTAGACACTGAGCCTATGTGGAAGTACATGTTCGATGCTAAATACATCAACACTCCCTCTTAGCGAGAAAGGTACTTCTACCACTTGGAGGTGGCTCTATCTTCGCTATTAGATCTGCTACCATGCTTGCTCTCCAATCCACCTGATTGACTGCTCCCTCTGACACAAAATCTATCCCTGCCATCTTGCTTGAACCCTTCGTCAAAGACTTCCCTTTGATCATGCTCCTAGACGACTCCTGCTCCTAAGCATCTTGCATGGTCATCTTGTACCATGGCTGCTTCTAGACATGCTTGAAAGGCTGCTCCTTCCCACTTGAACCTGAAGGCTGACTCCCTCTAAGCTTCTCAACCTTCGGAGCTACCTGCTCCTTGTCCTCTGTCACTCTGCTGCTTGCCATAGCTTGCGTAGGCTAGCCCTTTAGTCTATACATGTTGCTCTCTCTAACTCCAAAAACAACTGTTGTTTTTGAGCTAGATCCTCTGGGCTTGATCAACACCTGTCCATCCTAGAATAGTATGTCAAAGCCTTTCTTCACAACCATTGAGACTGAGAGCACACTACTCTTGAGTTTTGGCACCCATAACACATTCGTCACTCTCAATATGCCTCTTGACTCCATTTGGAAAGACACTGTTCCAGATTCCTTTACTACATGCTTGGTCCCCATACCAAGTTCCACATACATATCTGAGTCAGATTCTGTGAAGCTCTCGAACAACTCGTGCTCCTGTCATATGACATGTGGCTCCACTATCTACTAGCCATGCATCAATTGATATGGTGACCAAAGAATTCTGGGAAACAAGTAAGAACTTTGTTTGTTCAAACTTCTTGGCGAACTCCTCCTCTTGAGCCTTTGTCGACGCAACTAACTCTGGTTGTGTCTAGTTTCCACCCTTCTTCTTGTTTGGACATTGACTTGTATAGTGCCCAAACTTGCGACATGCATAGAACTTGACTTTGCTTAGGTCCTCAATTGGCCGCAAGAATACTACCCAGGGTGGCAACATCAATCAAGCCAAGGCCTACCTCATCCATGGGCATAATACACACATCCCATGGAACCAATAGAAGGCCCCTCCACAATACTTTGACCATAGGTACGACCTCAAAATTTGATCAAGGTGTTGAAACTAGTCCTTGCTAGGGAACCATCAAGAGACATAATAGACATGTGCAACCTGATGAATGCGACCAACAACAACTAGCGTCCTTGCCAACGGGAGGTCCTTATGGTGCCAAATGTGAAGTTTTCTCTGAAGCATTTGAAGACACCAATCCCACATATATACTAGTGACAGACCAACCCCAAAGGGAATACCCAAATATCTCACAATGAGTTCGAGTCGAATATCTGACCAGGTTGTAGGAATCCAATCTGGTAATGAATCCAACCCAACCAACCAAAAATTTGTATTGTGATCACTAACCATAACACTTGAAGCAGAGCAATATGTATCCAAGCATGCAAGGGCCCCATCAACTAAATCTTGTTTAACACTCATGGATATTAATTTCCTTTAAACTCAACAAACATAAATAAAATGCCAATGATTTTTCTTTACCCAAAAAATTATTTATGCTGATATAACTTCTGAAAATCATGCATTAAATTTATAGCTGAGTTATTTAACTTAAAATGAACAACAGAAGCAAATAGATACCAAGCACATAAAATAGGAAGACACTAGAAATACCTTGGAAGCCCTAGCATGCGGAAAACCAACAAAAGAGGGGTTTTATTGGCTTCATAGGAATTAATTTACAACAACAAAAAATCAGAAATTTCGTATAGCCCAACAAACTCGGCTGCACATGATAATCCTCCAAACAAAACATCGTTAATCATAAACAACAGACTCAATATGAGGGATACCGGTGAAGTGAAGGTATGAGTTTGATCCATGAGAAACTGAGGTAAATGTGATAGGCCATTGTGATTTTGAATTACCTTGGTTGATAGCTCAAAGGGTTTATTGATCGAGGGTGTACACTAGTAATAGTATGAGAACTTGGTAAACAAAAAGGTCATAGGTTCTAGAGTGATGCGTCCATCGGTTTTATTAATCGAGCTGCCAAGATAAGCCACCCATGTTTTTAGAGATATTGAATTAAGGAGCCGCCATTTTTTTAACCAAATCTATACAACCGCTCGAGCTGCCATTTCAAATGCTAAACCACCAGAGCGAATTAATGAAGAAGAACCACCAAGTTAGCTTGAGTGGTCAACAGAGTTAAAGGTCAATTTTGTTTCCATCCAAACTGAGTGTCAAATGCGTACAACCTATACATCGTATAGTCTGTACAACACATACATAGATGCAATGGTAATTTTCAGTGAGTTTTTTTTTCGGTTTTAGAAATTTTATTCCTAGTGGCAATTATTTTTTAGCAGTGAAAAAGATCAGATCTGATTAGTCATGGAGATGTCATTAGAGAAGTACTCAGGTTTCAATTTCCATACGTGGAACATGAAGATCTAGATGCAATTAATGAATGAAACTTTTGGGGAATTGTCAAAGGAATCGAGGCAACAACTGTAGATACGAACAAGTTGATAGAATGGCAGAGCAGAGATGATAAGACAAAATCCATTATTGGCCTTTCCCTCTGAGATTTAGAGATAAATCATGTAGATATGGACAAATCATCCAAGGAGATCTAGGAAAATCTCAACAATTTATTCGGGGAACAAGCAATGAATGCAAAAATTTCCTTGAAAATATAGTTATTCATATTTAAGTTGCTAGTTGAAGCCACCACGTCAAGTCACATTAAAAATGAACTTTCATTCTATGCAAGGAAAAACTACAATATATTGACAAAAGACAAAGAGGAAATATAATGCCACTATTGCAAGAAGTTGGGTCATATAGCTTGGAATTGTAGACAACGAGCCAATGACGTTCTCAAGGGGCCAAAGATAAACAACATATAACAAGTGTAGCCATGATTGAAGATCCATTGATTGATGACAATGGTGAAGAATCTACTGAAGAAAAGAGATTCTATGCATTTTAGGAAGCACACACTTTGAATACATGAAGGGATTAGTTAACAAATCAAAATGGATTATTGCCGAGTTATTTCAAAAGTTGTGGATCTAGGGAAAGATTCCTCATTAGTTAGAGAGACATGCATGTAGTTTTTAATCTACTAGTGAGGTTACACAACATGCATGTGGATTTCTTTCCAATAATTGACTTCGAGAGATTCGTGATTCAAGTGATTCAGGATTTCAGGGAGGTGGAATTCGGGAACTTAGGAATTCAACTCAATAACTACACGGTTACGAGGGTTATGAGGCAACTTGATGCAACTCAATCCGGTTTAGGAATTGTGTTCAAAGAAGAAGCTTCTAAAATATATTATTGATGTTTAGTGTTTAGTTTATGTGTTTTACATTAAGTATATGTATTTGATTTAAGTTTGTTATTTTTCAGCGCCACATGCCTTATGGGGGAGTATTAAAGATATAAGGCTTACCCATGTAATACAGTCACCTCAGTGAATTTAGGTTAAAATATTAGGGTTTTATTCTTTTAGGGTTTTGGTTTCACAAGATCTTTATAAGAGTGAGAACCCTCATTATAATATAATATTGTTCAATAATAGTATCGTTCAATGTTTATAGAGATCATGTTTTCGATATCGTAACCATACCTAGGGTTTCTTTGGTTCTCATGATAGAAACAATGAGTTCACATGCTGATCGTTTGATCCAATTCAAGGTTGGAAATCTTTCAATATGCCTTGCAATGCATGGTAATAACTAGGTTGCATTTTAATGCCTGATACCCTTGAGACAAGTGGCAATGTCAATAACATGTTTTCATCCTCATGCATCTTGAGGAAATCCTAATGACAAGCCTATAATCATATGCTCAATGTATATGCCAAAACCAATGTGGACACACTAAAACATTTTAGTGTTGCATGGGGTCGAGACTGTAGTTTCAATCACTTAGAAATTTAATTATGTGTGTTGGGAAATTCAATTTCTTAAATTGCTTTACTTTAAATTATCAACCTGGGAGATCGTAAGCTTGTGAGATGTTGACAAAATATATGCAGGAGTAGGAAACTAACTCTAAGCTAAGAAATCTGAATGGAAGGATATAAAATTCAACTGAGGTCAATGGACTTATATTTCAAATATTAACCACATTCCTTTGGTTGATAAGAAAGAGCATCAACTGGTTTTGTGATCACTAAAGAAACTCAACCTTCAATTCCTAACTCTGTAGGGAAACCACACTTGCAAGAATTGAAAGAGCGTAAAGAAATAAATAGTAACTGAAATGAATAAAATCACACAACAAAAATAAACTATTGAGAAGTGTATTCCATAGAGAGGGGGCCCTATCTCTCTTGGCATATGCTGCCAAGAAGGACTACAACAAAGAACTCTTGATCTACAACAACATGCTCTTTATTCTAGCATCAATGATTACAATGATCCTTCTCTTCACCTTTCCTTCAACTTTTCACTATCTAACTCTTTATCTATTAACTATTAACTATCAAACTGAATGATATCCTATTATATTTATACATATAACTTCTCCTTCACAAAAGGAAAAGGAGTTACAACAAGATGAGATGCGATGCTAAACAAGTGAATCTGCAACTAACAAATCCTACATCCTAAACATGTGTATCTTTCACCACCAAATATTGGATTTGATATAAGATAGTTTGAATAAGTTAATAACAACATATTCCATGATATCCATGTGCCCAAATATGTGGATATGGGTCGCCACTTGGTCAAACCACTTAGCTACAGAATTGCAGGCTAGTTAGACAAGTTTTGGAAATATCAACCATACACCCCTTGTTTTGTAATTTTTGCAGATTTTATTTATAAGTCACATAAATGACCATATTCTACACAAAACCCATATTTTACATTTTTGAGATTCCTCATCATCTGTTCATAAATGATTTGGAAAGTTTGACTAGAAGAACTACCAATCAACTGGAGAAGTGCCAATAACTGCAAAATTGCCTACAATCACTGAATTTCACAAGTAAGTTAGGAAATCACAATATCTACCCTAAGTAATCATCAAAACATGGGAAATCAACCACTTTAGTGTAAGTATTCCATGTGAAGCTCATATAAGGTAGAAATGGTCAAATGCGAAAATATGAGTGATGAAGGGAATGTTGATGAAGGGGTAAAGTAATGAAAAATGACTAAATGACATCACAAATTGTGTTATTTATGATGTCCAACAATGTGTGTGTAAACTTTGCAATGTATGTACCATAGTATTTATTGCTTGTCCTTTGGCATAAGTCTAGGACTTATTTACATGTATGCACAATAGTGCAAGTCTAGGTCTAATTTTTGTAGGATTATACCATGGTTTTAGGATTGTTCACTAATAGTTCTAGGATCAAACACTTGCTCACACACCACTTCATTCGTGAACAATGCAACATTTTTGTTTTGAAGATACTACATCCAACGGTAAATAGAGGAAGAGGAAACCAATTACAACAAAATAAAAACAATCATCGTCAACCACAACCATAAAATATAACCACTGCATATACAACCATAAAGTTACAAAGTTGTTTGTTGATGTTCTGTGCCATATTAGAATGGAAAATTCTGCCTCATTTAAACATCAAAACAACAACTAAGCTGTACCCACATCACCATGAAATAATCGTAATCATAATCCATGTGAAAAAACAATGCCTCATATTAATATGAGCATGCAATCATGATAAACAAAGATGCAATAACCATAACATCCTTATTAATTTAATGCACCACTAGCATGGTGGGCCTTAATGGCTTATCTAGGAGATTATTGATCAAACAAGTAGACAACTTTTGTGCTAAACAATTGGAGTGATAGTGAAAAATTGACAAACTTATACAATTGGTGCAAGACTTTGTGATCATAGGTGTGTTGACCACAAAAAGAGTGAACATTTGACAACTCCACTTGGACACGTTGCTTCTAGCAATGTGGGAATATTCAGATGTTTGGTTTCAATATTATAAACATGGCTATGGTAAAAAAATCAAAACATGGCTTTATAAATCTCTAGAACATCAATAGTAAGAGCAAATAATCCACATCATATCCATATGTGGAAAATGCATAATATGAATAGAATGATGGCTAGAGTTTTGCAAAGGGGATGACAAAGAAAACTTTAGAAACCCAATAGTACTTTCTTTAGTGATTGGAACTTACAAAGGTGAAGCATTAGGAATTTATAAACACATTTATTAATTGTGTTCATGGAAGATCCTATCACAAAACAACTAACAAAACCTATTTGAGCTTTAGTAAAATTAGACCTTCTTAATGGATGCTATTTGGACAATTTCTTTTCGTGTCCAAGGATTTATTGGTTTGAGAAAAAAAATAGGTAGAATCCAAGTAAGCAAACAAATGAAAACCATGCATGAATCTTACCTAAATTCAACCTACAATCCACTAAAAATAAGAAAATAGAGAAAGCCTAAACAACAATGAACTAGCATTGAAAACTTGAATAACAAAAGGAAAATAAAAGTGAAAAATAACAAAAAATATTTGGATTTTCATTTCCTTTTATAATTATTTAGGGGAGTAATATGGCTTCAAGGATGACCCCTTCATCGTGTGAGAAAAAATTCTATACTGACTATCTTTTAGTATGAACTCATTGTTTTCGAGATTTTGGATGATTGTAAAAGGACCTTGAGCCATAATGTTTGAAATTTTTGTGTTTTCCTTTATCTTTGTGAGTAGAGTCCCAAAGTAAGACTTATTGTTTGACTTTGAAACACTTCTCTTTCACCTTCTTATCATGTTATTTCTTGACAACGCCTTGGTGTTTTTGCAAATTCTAGGATGCAAGATTCCTTTGTTCGTCTAGATCTAATAGTGCATTGAAACTTTTAGCTATTGCATTGGTTTCCAACTTATGTGTTTGAAAAACCAAATGTTAATTTTATATTTCCATCTCTGTAGGAATAATGGTTTCTTATCCATAAACTAGTTTGAAAGGGGTTTCCTCTTACAAATATTTGTTGTCGTTTAGTTTTCCCATAAAACATAGATTAGTTGCAAATGCCATGCTCGAGGATTATCACCAATGATATACTTAATAATTCTAATCAAATTTTTGTTAGTAGATTCAACGAGAAAATTTTCTTATAGATAATAAATATATGAGGTTGAACATGTCACATTGTATTGTTGGCACAATCTCAACACCTCACTATTGAAACTTGTGTTGTCATTGATGTCAAAGGATGTCATGGATATCACAGGAAGGGGGAGACAATGAATGCCTCCATGAATGAATAACAGGTCCAAGGATCGAACCAGAATCAGACAATCAAGGAAGCATCTATACTACAAATCAAACCAAATAGAGGTAATTAAGTGTGTGCCTGTGCGACTTGACTTGGATGGAGGTGAGAAAAATTGCGTATGTAAAGAATGCCCTTGTACATTGATGGGTCTCTATGTGTGAATATGACTCCATGCTGTCGAGTGCATGTAGGTTTTCTTTGTGCATCAAGATGAAATGATTAAGCGAGAAGAACCCAAGAAATTTCAGAACTGCACAAGCATGAAGAAAAATAGTGAGTGGAAGTTAAACGAAGATAAATCTGTGGTGAGAAAACTACAGATGAGGAGTAGGCTGGATGAGACAACCCTGTGGAGGAGTTTTGTTGTAGACCAATCAGGATTTATAGAAAACCGAGGAAATTGATATATCCCACATTCATTGGGAAATCATGATCAAATGGGTTTATAATGAAAATGTGTTATCACTTAGTTTGAATATGAACATCGAGCTACAAAATCCTATGTGAAACATTAAGTTTTTTCATAAAGAATGGTGGACTCGGAACATGAAAAATACCGACCGTTCATCTCATGAGATCATTGATTAAATCAAATACTAGTGCCTAACTCTTGGTTGACCAACTCAATCACATCAGCACCACATCAAAAGGATTCCACATCAGTGATATAACAAACAACTCTGCAGAAGCCACATAGAGTACCACGTGTCGAGACACACGTTGATGCCACATCATCCAGTAAAAAATAATCATCCACATGGCATCCATATCATCTGCAACATCAACATAAAGCTCTCAAAAAATGACTAAGTATCAATATATCACAGAGATAATGAGCATGACGAAAAATCAGAAGAATGTGAAGAAATGAGCACGAACCTGAGGACTTGTGGTGAAATCTTGACAAGATGTATCGAAAAATGGTTAAGTATCAATAATGGATCGGTCGAATGAGCAAGGTCACGAGAATCAGGAAAATGTCGTAGACCCGCGAACCCGTGGTGGAATTTTGAAGAAATGACTAAGTATGGGGATGTCTTGCGGACGTGCAGTAAGAATTTGGAAATTGACTAAGTGACAAGAATCGATCGAAAGAACTGACATAGCCTAATAGTGAAGAATGGAGATGTCTCGTGGAGCACGGTGAGACTTCAAAAAATGACTAAGTATGGATAATTGATCAGATGCGGTGAGACCTTGAAAAATGACTAAGTCTGGTGGATCAACCAGATGTATGAGGTCATGAATAAGAAAAGAACGGAGATGATGCAAACCCATGGTGAGATTTTAACTAAGTATGGAGAATATATTGGACGGTCTGAAGGTGAGAGATACGACAACTCAGGAGGTTGTCAAGTGGAGGCTACAAAAGTATAACCAGATATGCCTTAGACCTACGAAGAAAGGATTGGAAATGAGTGCTGCGGAATTTGAGGGTGTAATTTGGAGGTTGCATAAGTTTGAAGTGAAGAAGAGATATGTCCTAGACCCACGGTGAATCCATCGAGACAGATCGATGGTTGAGATCAATCTGAGAGATTTGATCAGATGATTTCTATGCATTGTGGTGGCATGGAGTGTTGGGTGGACAAAGAAATAAATCAACGGTTGAGATCTGATCAAGGTCTAGATCAGACTGCTTCTCTGTGTTAAGGCTACATTGTGTATTATGGTGACTAGTAAGTAAATTGACGATTGTGATTGAACGAAGGATCATATTGGATGATGATTTCATAGTGTGGTTACACATGGTCCTGATATGCTAAAGATAATCGACAGTCAAGATCAACGTAAGGAGAGATCCAACAATGGATGTGCATTGAAGTTTATGATATGATCTATACGTAGATTGTACATTGGACCAAAGGGGTTTGCGCCAATTTTGAAGGATTATTGATATCCCAGTTTTACGAAGATCTGGAGCCAACTCCATGGGCATACGTTTATATGTGGACAAGCTCTTCAGTACTTGGACATGATATAAATTACGATGTGATGAGTGTTTTGAGGATGTGAATGTGAGAAGTGATGGAAGAGTGAAGGAAGAAGTAAGGATCGTGGAAGAGAAGATTTGAGGCTTGGAGGTTCAAGGATACCTACAGAATGAAAGGATGATAATGACATCGTCTAAGGGAAATTAGGAGGTGCAAGGAAAAAGGAACATCTGGAAGTATGTGGATCAAGAACTATAACAAACGAGACATAGAAACATATTTTTGTAGGTGAACGATTGAAGGAAAGAGATAGTCTGGTATTGTCAATGACTCGAGGAGATTGATTCTTCAACAAATTGATATCTACAAACATGGTTGAGTTGGTGCTCAACTTAGGGGATTGGTGTCTCCTACAAGTTGGTGCATGCTAATATAAAAGATGTAGGTTGGTGCTTATAGGCAAAAATAAATTGGTTCTCAGTCAAGGGGATTGATGTCTTCCGCAGTTTGGTTCCTACAAACATTATTTTCGATTTGGTGCTCACGAGAGGATATTGGTGTTTCCTGCAGGTCGATGCCTAGAAGCATTGTACAAGTAGGCCGATACCTACAATATATTATAAAGAAAAATTTCATGGTTTTCTCCCATTTGGGTTTCCACATTAAATATATGTGTACTTTGGATTATATGTTTGAATATGCATTTCTCATTAACTATTTATGACTGGTGAAATAATAAATTGATAAATATTGTAAAAAGAGTAAAAATAGTCCTATACTGATTCATCCCCCCCTTTTAGTATAAGTAAGTGTGATAAAACTTGGTTTCAAATCAAGGTTCCTTCAAATCCAGTCTAACCACTAGAAGGTGAATCCCTGCAACACACATGGATAAGGAAGGTTTTTCTACAAACAAAGCTCCATTCTTCGATGGATCAAATTATACATTATGGAGCGTAAGAATGAAAACCTATATGATGTCTCTTGGATTTGAAGTATGGAGTGCAATTGAAAATGGTTACATGGATCCAAAAATCACACATGTACTTCCAACTACTATAAGACTCAGTGACAACAACTCTAAAGCGAAAAATGCAATTCTATGTGGTTTGGAAAGATCAATGTTTTCCAAGTCATGCATTGTGCCTCAACAAAAGAGATATGGGAAAAATTACATAGAATTATGAAGGATACAACAAGGTAAAAATGGAAAGTTACAAATCCATAGAGGACAATTTGAGACTCTCAGGACGAATGAAGAGGATAAAATTGCAGGATATTTTGTTTGTGTTGATGAGATTGTCAACAATATCAAAGGATTGGGTGAAGAGGTTGATTGGTAAGCCCTAATATTGGCTCATTACCCCTTAATTGGGGAATATTATATTAGTAATTTTATTTTATTTATGTCGGCTTTAGACCATTAGTTGTAATTATACCTCCTAGTCTCCTATATATACCATGGAGATATTTTCATTTTGAATCATCTTGTACTTGAACATTTAAGTGGGGTAAAAGGAGGTTTCCCCCTCGAAGAGGCTTATTATCTGAAATTATCTCTTTTTCAAGGCGTTGAGTACTTTTCCTGAGGTTTTTCTATGCTATATTGATGTTTGGTTCTTAACATATGGTATTAGAGCTCAAGGTCTTGGGGTTTCTCTGCTACATATGAGACACCATGGAATTTTCACTATAACTTTTGTTCTACAATGTTTTAGAAGGAACAACTTAGAGGATATTTAGTAGATGGATCAAGGTATGTTGGGTTCAAAATTAAGCTCCTTAGGCCTTATACTTTCTGAGATACAACCTATACAAGATAGGGTTCTGGAATCATCCTGAAATGAGTCATTGCGTAATTTCCGCTATAAAATATTTTCTGTAATGTTTCAGACCCTGAACTCTGGAGGCCATTTACAGAAATTAGTAAGGTATTTGTGGTAAAAAGTTCAGCTTCTGGGTCATCTTAAATTTGTATATACACCTTGTGTAAGATAGGGTATCTGACTAGTCCTATTGACTAGTCTCAAGAAGGTGTTCCAGGTAAAAAAAATCATAACTTCTTTCTAGAGTATCCAAATTGAGTGGGACTGGTTTCATTGGATCATGGACAGTCTATAGTAGTTTGGGTGCGAGTTTCATAATTGGATATCAATTATTTTGTGCGGGGCATGCTATACAAGTGAGATCTCCTGGAAAGGCCAAAAATTGGCAAGTTGTGAGGAAGTTACCGTAAATTCCACTTGGCACATCCAATTTTGATCAGACCTGTGGCATTGCAGAGAAGAAA
>ML787860.1:92059-123162 GCA_009831015.1 Picea engelmannii | reverse complement strand
AAGAACTTGGCTCCACAAGTTGACCTTCTCCTCTTGTGAGTTTCAACCTTGTGAGCATCAGAAACAAAACTTGCAAACAATCAAGTCTTCAAAACCAGTGCTCTGATACCAACTTGATCTAAAAATGAAGAAGACTTAAAAAAATTGAATAATTATTGCAAGTTAAATGTTATGTGTTTAAAGAAATAGGATCAATTTGCAACACATAAATTAAGGATTACTTATGCAAAATACACATAGACAGTAGCATAAACATAGAACATAAACACATGTGCACAACAATTGATAAAGGAGTTCACCCCTCTTATGGGCTACATCTCCTGGTCCAGCTTCCAATGGATCATTATTATTAATTGCTCAAAAGTGCTCAAAAACATGTCTTACAATGCTCAAATTGACAAACCGATTGCTCCAATGGCTTCCCAGCGTCCCAAAACCCCTGTCTGGGCTCTTTCGGCACCTCAATCAATCGAAAAATGAGAAAGATAGGCCTCCTGGAAGTCTCCTTCTCCAAGCTTGCTGTCTTTGGTTCTACAATTCACACCCTTCCTTCATGAACCTGGCTCACATGCTCTTTTAAGCGTAAAAACCTAGCACCGGGCGCAACTGCGTCGGTGCAAACCGTAGGACAGTTAAGGCGCCTCCAGCCCCTAATCGCCTCGGCACCTGGGCATATGGCCATGCGACCTCACGCTGGGAAAAATGGTGGTTAAACCGTTTGAAAACAGTGCAACTTTCATTTTGGGTCCTGTGCCAACATTTAACACATGCTTATATGAAACAACGGGTCTTGGTTTCAAACCCCGCGCCAATCATTTAACACACGGTTATATATATATACAATGTAATACATTGCAATACAATGCAATACAATGAAATGCGCACGCGCCAATCGGTCGGGCGATATATGTTGGGTCATATGTAATACAAAACGACCACGGGTCGGGGCTAAGCCCCAGCCCGACCCCCCTTTTCATCCAAACATTAATCAACATTAAATATATATGTTTTGGCATAGTAAACAAGGAACAAAGGGCGACACTTTGGTTAGCGGAGAGTTATGAAGTCATTACATAAAGAGGAGGTCCGGGGGTCGAACCCCACGGGCCTCAACAAACTTTTATATAACCAAATAGCTAGTCAACGAGCGACACGTGGCGCTAAGGGATTGGGCCACGTCTCCTCACACCATTGACCACCCATGACACGTGTCATCCACGGATTCGTCAACCATCAACCAATGAGAGTGTGCCACGTCATCCATCTGACACATCATCGTATGGATGGTACGGCCCTACCATGTCACCGTACGGACTGTACAGACAGGTACAGTCAGCATCCAAAAATTTTGCCTGTTTGTCTTGGCGAACAAATCGCGATATCTTCTCCATACGGGCTCCGTTTGAGAAAGTAAATATACCGCCGGAATCAGGAAGACAAGACAGACATAATGGCACTATTTTCGTCGCATTCCGAGCACTTTGAAAACTGAGCAAAATTTGATCCCCTGATCAGTTGTGGCATAAAATAATGGGCCATATCAACTTTGAAAACTTGGTAAAAATCAGTATCAATCATGCAGTAAGAGATATGCCAAAGGTCAAAAAACCTTCAAATAAAGGGAAAGAATGAAAAGAAAAGAAAGTTCTCCAGACAAAATAAGAATCTTTATACCAATGAAAACAACATTGCGTCATATGACAATGGCATTGACATAGAATAAATTCTCTTTATGGGTCTAGAAACATAGACATATGTTCTAGAAAATGGAAACACAGATTCAATAGAAGAAGACAATCTCGAAGTTGATGGAGAAGTAAACCTTGAAGCAAAACTCATTAGTGCCTTAGAAGAAATAGACAAACTCAAAGAAAATAATAGAAAGAAGAAAAAGGAATTGAAAAAATATAAAGAGGAGGAACATGATCTTGAAGAAACAAAGAATATAATGATTATCCTAAAGGTTCAAGTATAAGAGGGAAAGAAAATTGAAGAATTCTTAAAATCCCAACTAAAAGAAAAATAAGATATTTGCAAATGTCTAAAATATGAAATAGTTTATCTACGAAAGGAGTTGGAAAGATCACACAACAACATGAAATTTGGAAAGAGTTCTACAACCTTGAATGAAATCCTAAATTGTCAAAGATCACCATTTAGGACTGGTCTTGGGTATAGTGAAAAGAAGGAAGCTGCTAATGAAGAAGTCTCAACCTCTTCAAAACAATCAAGTGAAGACATGACCAAGAGTTATGCTGATACAATCAATAATTCTATCAAGGATGAAGACAAAAGGAAGGAAGATCAATTTGTTCCACATTATGATATAATCATAAAGACTCTCCCATCAATATGGAATCACACAATTATGTACCAAAACTCTTTATTTGGTTATTATTACTCTTGCAATGGTTTTGGTCATAAAGCAATAGATTGTAGAACAACTGTAAGAAACAATTATAGGAGGAACAACAATAGAGATATCCATGGATTCTCAACAAGGAATTACAACTCATTTTCCCATTTGATGAACTATAACATCATATGTTATAAATGCAGTAGCCTTGGGCATATAGAAAAATTATGTAGAAGTGATTTCAGAAAAGATCAGAAAGAGGAAGTCCCGACAATCATGAAAATAATTTAGGAATAGAGGGAACAAAAGAAATAAAAATCCATGTTCGTTCAAGCTTCACTTCGAGCACAAAAGAATACGAACAAGTGGGTCATTGATAGTGGATGCTCTAGTCACATGACAAGAGATAGAACAAAGTTTATCACCCTCAAGAAGAACGAAGGCAATGCCACCTTTTTAGACAATGGGAGTTCAAAGATAGTTGGAAAAGGAACTGTGAGTCTTGAAAATGGAAGAGCTAAGGTTGAAAATCTCTTGTGCATTGAAAACTTGAAACATAATCTTCTCAATATAATTTGAATGTGTGATCAAGGACATAATCTTACTTTAAATCCTGAAATGTGAGATCAAAAAAGCAATTATAGGAAAGCTGGTTGCAAAAGCTATCAGAACTCCAAACAATGTATATATTCTTGATGAAATCAATGGAGAAAAATTCTTTATGGGACATATAGATGAAAGTTGGTTGTGGCTTAAAAGAATAGGCCATATGAACTTTGAAAACTTGGTAAAAATCAGTATCAATCATGCAGTAAGAGATATGCCAACGGTCACAAAACCTTCAAACATAGTCTGTAAGCCGTTCTACCATGGAAAACAATCAAGGGTGAGCTTTAAGACAAATGAATATGTAACATCGAATCCATTGGAACTTGTTCATACAAATCTCTGTGGACCAACAAGAACAAAACTCTTTCAAGGAGAAAGCTACTTTATGTTGCTCATTGATGATTATATAAGAATGACTTGGGTTACCTTTCTCAAAATAAATCTGAGGAATTTGAAAAATTTAAAACATTCAAAGCTTTAGTTGAGAATGAGATAGATATGAAAATCAAATGCTTAAGGTCAAATAATGGAGGTGAATTCACATCCAATGAGTTCGAAGAATTATGTGAAACACATGGAATAATAAGACAATATGCAACTACAAGAACTCTTGAACAAAATGGAGTAGTTGAAAGGAAAAAGATACATGTACAAGAGATTGCTAGAACAATGTTAAATGAAGTATGATTATCAAACAGTTTTTGGAGAGAAGCAGTTTATATTGTTGTTTACATTCTAAACAAAGGGAAAATCAAAGTCAACATTGACAAGACACCCTATGAATTATGGAAAGGTTGACCAACACTTTTCAAACACTCTAAAATATTTGGAAGCAAGTGTTACATTAAATGAAATGATGAGAATCTAGACAAATTTGACTCGAGAACATATGAATGATTTTGTCTTGGTTATTCCTCAAGAAGCAAAGCCTATAGATGTTACAATAAAAGATCATTGAAGATTGTTGAGAGCATAAATGTCAGATCAAATGAAGAAAGACCACATAGGAGCCAACTGAAATGGATTACAACAAAGAGAAGGAAGAAGAAGAAGAAGATGAAGAAGAAGAAGAAGAAACAAAACACAAGATACAAAAACACCATCAAGGTTAGTGCAGAAAAATCATCCAGAAAATTTAATTCTTGGTGATAAACATGTGTTGACGCTTGAATCTGTTAGGACCGAAATGACAACCTCACCTGGATGTAAACCCCCCTGCGTTTTTATAGAGGTGGTACTCCTCTTCACTTTAATATTTTCTTGGGATTCTAGATATTCATAATATGGGACTTCATAGAAGTCTGTCGTAGTAATTCAAAGAAATATCAATATTGCAAAAAAGATAAAAGGAAAATGTTTTGTTTTCTTTTTAAAGAAATTTCCCGAGAAAGGACTAGGAACTGAGCACATTCACACATTTAAAGTAAATAAGAAAAAATTCCTCACATCCATCATAGTTTAAAATAAAGATTTCTGATCACATAAAAATAAAAAGAAGATGGTCCGCATGCATAAGAGAACTTTAACATAGTGAACATGGAAAACTCAAATAAAGATAATGATAGATCAACCTCAAATACTTTATATTCAAAACTCAGGGTTACAAAGTACAGTCGAGATTGTTCCGAAAGTAGCTCTCTTGCAATTTCTGAAAAATATATAGTCGGTTACATATTCTTCGAAATTTAAAATGCGTTTGTCTTAAAGACTGGGATTAGGGCTCCCACGGACCGTAAAACAAATATACACAAGAATGGAGCTTTTAGAAGGAAGTTGGTGGGTGGTAAAAATAACATCAATACGTGGTAAGAAGAAAAAAAAGGTTATCAATCTTCAGTTAAACCTTTCTATTCAAAGAAGCAGAATAACTAGATGAAGGACTTGATAAAGAAATAAATACGTGATCAACGTAAACTTACTAATATGATCTCTCGTATCTTCACTTTCTTGCTGGTGTCATTTTATTGTCTTCATTAATGGTTATAGGAACCATCTCAACTGTTTCTTTCTCCTTGGTGGTCAATTTGTCGATTTCTTTCTTGAACCATTCTTCAATATAGCTTTTCATTGGTGCCACGTTGATTTCATGCCGGATTTTGATGTTGAACAAGTCGCCCTCCAAGTCTCTCAGGTCAATGGAAGTACCATGTAAAGCTTCTTCAATGTCCTAATTTTTCACGGAGTATTCCACTAGCCAATTGTCTATGTCGTCCTCATCATATTCAAGTATACCATATACATTTTCAATTGACAACCCTTTAAAAATCCCAACTTGTTCTTCAAACTATTGCTTTGTGAGGAATATCGAGTTGAGAATTAGTTTGGGGTCTTGTACTTCATTAATACTCCTGGATAAGTCTATTTACATGAGCCTCTTGAATAGTTCTTCCCTCTTTGATATAGCTTGGCTGCATGCTTAAAAAATATTATTCAGGTTTTTTTATCTTTTCTTTCCAGCACACGTTCAACTGTTTTATCTGGCCTGGGGAGGGAAGATCCTCCTCTCTTCTCCCTAGTTATGTCATGTTGGAAACTTTGTTTCCAAAGGGTAGTACAACATCAAGGTAAAAACCTTCTTCATTTTTTAGTTTGGCTTGCAAATACTCATGGAAGGCATGCACCCTCAATCCAAAAGAAACGATGTTTTTTGAAGTCTCCCAAGCCTCTATGATCAATGTCATTATTTTATTAATATTTTTCTCCACATAGATCCTGGCTGATGTAAGTAATCTTGAGAATTATTTTAATTTAGTA
Source organism: Picea engelmannii (assembly GCA_009831015.1). Lineage (NCBI taxonomy): Eukaryota > Viridiplantae > Streptophyta > Pinopsida > Pinales > Pinaceae > Picea > Picea engelmannii. The sequence goes on along the minus strand of ML787860.1, from coordinate 117,443 downwards.
GTGGGTGTGGTGGGTCCAACAATTTTAAAATTACTGGCAAGAAGTGGAAGAGGCATTGAGGCGTCTTCCAGTTCCTTGATCCTTTCTTTTAACTTCATGTTTTCCACTTCAAGACCACTAATGGAGTCATCCAGTGCATCAACGATTTTTCTATGAATTATAGAAATATGGGAAGGCCACATATCTCTTAGGTCAACCTCTCAACGAGATTTTCCTTTCTTATTCTTCACATCACTTTTCTCAATAATCAATTTCTTGGATTCCATGTCAAAGACAACACTCTGAAAAGTAAATGACTCTTCTTCGTTGAAGGTCTCATTCTCAATGATTTCCAATGGTATATTCTGGTGGGCCGTGTTCCCTGGATGATCTAGTGGGGGAAACATTTTATTGATGTCTTCCTTGAGATCCATATCTTTAAGGGAAAATCTATTGATGTCACTCTCTATGCTCTGGTCTTCTTCCTCTTGCACGACGTTTTTCCTCTTTTTTCTCAAAGGAAGCTTGTGCGAGCTCTCAATTTTTCCTGGAGGGGGATTCTTTTCTCCTCCGCTGCCTGAACTACTGTTGGTCACTTTTCTATATGGGTGGGCCGCTAGAGCATTGCTCCGAGATGTTGTAGTTTTAGGAGTAACCGTTGGGGACTGAGCACTCTTCTCGCTGGGACCCTTTCCTTTCTTCTTGTAAAACTCATTAGTATCGAGTACCGTTTCCAAGTCACCAAAATTTTGAATAGGAGTGCCTAAGTTATTATCTTCTTCTTCACTCATAATAGTATGTATAAATGAATTGTTGAATCCCATTGCCAACATATGTTCCACAAAAATTTCGTTAGGGTCAAACCCTTTTATCTTTACAACATATTTGAGATTCAGATTGTGGAAGTGGTTTGCAAATTCATCGATTTTGTTTATGTTCCTGAATATAAAGTCCCCAATTTTCCAAGGCAAAGGTATGAATTTATTTTTTCATTTCTCATGAAAAAAGTGCAGCCATAAATTATACTGCCTTGCGACTTCCGTAATAAACATTCTATCAAATACATGGCATGGAATAAAGGAGGGATTTTCCTTAGAACTGAAAATCCTAATAACATTGTGATTTTCCATTTTCTCCAACGTCCCCTTTTTATCTAGGAATTTACTTGTCTGGTCGGATATTCTGGGGGTATCTTTTCCAAACAACAATCCTTTAAAAACCGAGACAAAATGATTGAAAAATTCATAGAAATGAAAAGAATATTTGTGTCTCCACAATGCTTGGTATCCGAAGGTAACTAGGTCAAGTTTATATTTCACCCTCTTACAGATAGACAATTTAGGAAATTGAAAGCAATATGCTATTGCAAACACTGAATAAGAAGCCATAAATAATTTCATATCTTTTTTGTACTGTGACAATTGGGAAGAGATTTCAATGGAAATCAGTTTTCCCCAATCCAAAATAGCTTTCGCTTTGACAATAAAATATAAAATATAAAGAATCATATGGGAAATGCTGGCAATACTTTCTTAGCCTATCACCCTGGTGAACAACCAATCAATTTTCCGAAAGGGGTTTTTGAACGAGTCGAACTGCAACCTGGTAATGTCTTCAGGGACAATTGTGGGATTCTCCTAGAAATCAGGCAATAGGTCCAGGTCGTTGTCATGCTTTTTCAAGAAATCCTTGCAATAATCTCCTTTGAAAGTAAGTGTTGGTTTAGGGAGTTTCAACATCTTACGAAACACTTGCGGTGAAAGAGAGATGGGAGAATGGTATTGAAGTTGAATAATCCACTGACTTGGTATATATTTCTCAATGCACCATGCAACCAGTTCCTTGCAGTCAAAAACCTCAGGGACACACCTTGCACAAGCAATTCCGAACATCCAGATCACTTCCTTTTGAGCAGAAGGGGATGAATAGTAAGAATACCCTGTTGATTAAGTTTGGTTTTCATTGATGTCAAGCCTTGAAGAAAGTCCCGTAGCACAAAGGTTTGGGTAATGGACCCAAGATTGTTTGATGTAAAGATGACTCATTATTGTCTTGTCATGGTTGATAAGAAGTAAAGATGGATGAACTCCAAAGTGGTCCCCTTATGGTGAAAGCCCTCACGCGAAGGCGCTTTGTCGATTGAATTATCCTAGAAGTATGGATAGAGAACCCATGCTTAATTGTGGAATAATGAGATGAAGGACAGTGAACTTTTCAGTGAAACTATCCTAGATGGATAGTGTTTGTCATACCATTTCTGGTGGTATGTGGAACGTCACATAACTCCTCACGACTAGAGAGTTATGACCATATGAAGTTGGAGAACCCCTCATGAGTCCTATAGAAGCCCCCAAGGGTCAAAGTGCTTTGCAAAATAATTTATTTTAAATGAAGAAGCCCTAAAATAAGGAAAGTGTAATGCTACAGGAAGATATAAATAAGAGGCAAAGCTCACTCATTAAGAACACACTTGTACATATTATATATCTATTTTCTTGTGTAAATATTATTGTAAATAATTGTGGATACATCTGAAGTGGCGAACGTCTGAGATAAAATGAAGGGTTGACGGCGAAATTCTCGGAATTAAAAAAAAAAACCCTATTTTATGAGGTGTACGTGGGTTGTCTGTGTATAGGGTGCATACATGCTAAGTTATACGCGGGCTGTTTGTGCATAGGGTGCATACGTACACAGGCTGTCTGTGTATAGGGTGCGTACATGTTGGTAAATCCATGAAACTTGGGAAAATGAAGATGCATAGGTTCTAGATTATAAGATCAATCTCCCAGGAAGGTCTAAAGTGCTCAGACACATCAGATCCATCCATTGGTTCAAAAGGTATGTCTTATTTCTATGAATAATTGGATTTTGATGTGGGCATGAGGAATGGCAATGAATATTTGAGGATTCTCCCTAGAGAGACTAGTAGCTACATGGGATCTTCTGCATAAGTCAGATCTATTGAAATACAATGATGGTACATTTTTCATTGATACTTCTTATTGAGTCACATCTTGTATTTCTTGGCATATGGCTAAGGGTTTTTATAGTACATGGTTGAGATCTTGTATTTGTTGATGTATTGAGAGGCTAAATATCAAAAAGGGTTTGATGACTAAGATCATGTGAGGGAAAGTATACTTGTTCATGATTTCATACACCTATATGGCACATGACTAGAGAGAGAGATACTTGTCTTGAGTGAATGAGAATGCATGCACTGGGTACAATTACAGTCTGGATACAGTGACAGGTTACATATCTATGTGAAAGAAGTTACAAAGGGTTAGAAGTTTTCAAGTGAAAGGAAACCCTAGTTCTATAAGGTATACACAGGCTACATAACAGTTAGGGAACATACATACGCGAGTTGTATAACATATAGGGCACGTACATATGCGGGCTGCAACACTACATGTCACATATCTATTGTATTTTTGTAGATACATTTTTAGTTCAGGTACAGATTGATTACATGGCAGTTGTACAGATTGGATATAGGTCAATGGTACAGGTTGTTACAATTGTACAATAGTATATCTCATAGTGACAGATTGACAGTGGTTCCATCATTCTACTTATACTTCAGGGAGGTTGGACGGGGCAAGGATAGGTGGTTGTAGCCACCTTCCAGTTGTAGCCGGAGAACATAGGGAGTTGTAGCCTTCTTCTGGTTGTGGCTAGAGAATTGGGGAGTTGGAGCTTCCCTCAGATTGTAGCCTGAGAAACTAGGGGGTTGGAGCCTCCTTCTAGTTGCAGCTGGAAAAAAAAGGAAGTTGGTGCTTCCAATGAATGTAATTCTTCAAGAATATAAGAAAAAACATTCCGTGGTTTTCTCCCGATTTGGGTTTCCACGTAAAACACTGGTGTACTGTGTATGTGTGTGATTTTTCAGTTCTTATTGCTCATTATTGGATAATAATACTACATTGATATAGCAATTGGATCAATTTGGATAAAAAAGATTATAATTTCACTATTACTGATTCACCCCCCCCTCTCAGTAATCCAACAATTGGTATCAGAGTAGGTTCCTTCAGAAATCAGTTTAGCCACTGAAAGGTAGATCATGGAGAGTACCAACTTGTATAAAAATGGAATACCATAGTTTGATGGACATAAGTATGCTTTTTGGAGAATAAGGATGACGACATATATACAAACACAAGGATTTCAAGTTTGGCAATGAATTGTAGATGGATACACATCACCAACAGTTCCACCAACAAATGACAAAGCAATGAAACTTGGTGAGAATAATTCCAAAGACACAAATGCACTTTTGAATGGTCTCAGTGATACGATATTCACCAAAGTTGCACATTGTAAATCCACTAAAGATATTTGGGACAAGCTTCGAAATATTTATGAAGGAGATACAAAAGTCAAAGCAACAAAGCTTCGAACTTACAGAGGTCAGTTCGAACAACTAAAAATGAAGGAAGATGAGAATATTGTAGCTTACTTCTTACGAGTTGATGAAACAATGAATGCAATCATAGGATTGGGAGAAGAAATTGAAGAATTTGTAATTGTTCAAAAAGTACTAATATCTCTTCCTATGAGATTCAACCCTAATATATCATCACTAGAAGTGCTCAGGACGACTGATTCACTTCTACTTTTAGTTTTGTATGTCGATGATTTGTTGATCACCGGGTGCTCGACTTCAACGATTGCTGCAGTCAAGAGGATTCTACATGACAAGTTTTTGATGATGGACATGGGTCCACTACACTTATTCCTTGGACTCAAGTTTAGTCAGGATGCATCAGGCATCAAACTGTCTCAGGCCAAGTATGCATAAGATCTCCTTGAGAGATTTCACATGATAGACTGCAAGTCTGCTTCAACTCCTTTCCTATCAAGAGTCAAACTTGAGGATGGAAGGGAGACTCCACTGGTTGACAACACACTGTACAAACAACTAGTGGGGAGCTTGTTGTATCTCACACACTCCAGACTAGACCTCTCATATGCAGTTGGTGCAGTTTCCAGATTCATGCAGGAGCTGCATGAGCTACATTGGAAAGATGCAAAGCATATCCTTCGATACGTTCAGGGCACCATGACCTTTGGGATTCATTATGCAACATACTCTACATTAGATCTCATCGGGTTTACTGATTCCGATTGGGTTGGCGATAACACTGATCACAAGTCCACATTTGGCTACTCACTCAGTCTTGGTTCCGGGCCTATTTGTTGGTTGAGCAAGAAGCAAGCTGCCACTGCTCTATCTTCAGCCAAGCCAGAGTACAGAGCGATAGTTAACATAACCATTCAGGCTATGTGGCTACAACATTTTCTCATTGAGTTGGGCATTCAGTTTCATCGTCCGATTGTCATATGGTGTGACAACCAGAGCACTCTGAAGTTATGCAGAGATGCAGTTCAAAGGCAGTGGATAAAGAACATCGAGATCCACATGCACTACATATGAGACTTAGTACACGAGGGGATCATTGACTTACAGTTCTCTCTTTCAACAAAACAGATGGGAGACATCTTCACCAAGACCTTCACTGAGCAGAAGTTCCATTCTCTACGAAGTCGTCTTGGAGTGAAGGATAGAGTTGCCTAGCAACTGTAGTTCTTGTTTTTACATACATTGTACCTTGAGGGGGGGTTTTTCCCATGAGGTTTTCCCTCTTTCATCACTTTATTTCAATGTATATTTTGTATTTGGGTACCTAACATGGCCTCGTTGCCGGGACCCATTCTTTATTTTCACCATAGTGATGTTCAGGGGGGGTGTTGGAGTTAATTCGCACACACCTAGGATTTCTTTTTCCTAAGGTTTTTCCTTGTTTATTAGTCATAATTAGTCATTATCCAATCTCCTATATTTTAGGGGAGAATATTCCACCTGAAAAATATTCTCTTTCAGTTGACACTTTAGTTTGACTAGTTGAGTTGAGTTTAGATGCTGCATTGGTTTTGTCACCATTTGGATCATCACCATGCTAATTCGACCTTTCCTTGGTATCATCACTAGACTGGTGCATTAGCCTCGATTCCCTGAGTTAAATCCTCACTACTCTCTGTTCAGTCAATTAACTGAAGACTAGTTGACTAGTTAACTCAACTAGGTGGCAATTCACTCCCGTAACTGTCTGAGAGACTAGACTAGGTGGCTGTTCACTCCCGTAACTGTTGGTGTGTGTCTAGATCACTCTAGACCACCACTATGGTGTATTGGTTCTCCTCTAGTGCACACTCATTGAGCTATACAGAGTATATCATGTGTAAATTATTCATTTTCACAACGATTAATGAGAATTCTTTCATTCTTTCTCTCCTTCTTCTTCTTTCTCCAATTCTCTTTGCAAATGTGTGTATTATTGTTTAGCTAGATCTATTCTGTGTAGGTTCAACACATTTACATAGGCCATACATCACTCTGTTGGGCATGGTTTTCGAGGCATAGATTTAGAGGAGGTCGTACAACTGTACGAACTTGGGCACGTTTTCCAAGGCATAAAATTTTGGGATTGCTTTTGTGGTTGTGAGGTATTTCTCTTGGCTGAAAATGTGATTTTTCTACTGTACTGTACTTTCCTAAAGTTGAATAATAATATCTCTCTTTCTCTCGTTGGGTTTCCCCACATTGGGGTTTTCCCTGGCTTTTGCCTAAATTTTTGAGTTTTATGGGTTGCTATCCATTGTGTTTATTTCCGCTGCATATTTTCTTAGCAATGTGTATATCTATTTATGGTAATTTCTGAATGTGGGTTTGAGGCATTTATGAAGTTCATGCAAGACAATTATCTCTAGGTTGCTAAGTGTTTGACATAAATTTCGGTTTGCTGATTTTTGTCATTAAAAATCTACATGGTATCAAAGCTTTGTCTCTGAGCGACAGTGGGCAGTGTGATTTTTGGGTAAAAAGCGTGTGATTTTTTTCCTTGAGTTGTGACAGGGAATATGGCTGCAAGCATTAGATATGAGGATTGGTTGGGTGGAATTTCCAACTATTTGCAGTGGAAGGTATGATTGTCAACTGTTCTCAAGGAGAACAAATTTATGACTATGTCAACTCTATTGTGGAAGCTCCCACAACTAATCCTATTGCTTTGGTCTTGCATGAGGTCAAGGAAGCCAAGGCTCAGAGGATTATTCTGGATGGGGTGAAGGATCACCTTATCCCACACTTGGCTGAGAAAAAGACTTCCAAGGAGATGTGGGATGCACTTAAAAATTTGTTTGAGGTGAAGAACGAGAACCAGAAGATGGCCTTGAAGGATAAGCTGCATGATACCAAGATGGGTAAGGAGGAGAATAGTCTCTTCTTATCTTACCTAGGTGGCTCAAGTAAAAGATGAATTGGCTACTGTTGGAGAGGTCATTACGGATTTTGAGTTCGTGAGGATAGCCTTAAATGGCTTCACCAAAGAATGGGAAGTCTTCGTGAAGTGTGTGATGGGACGTGAGCATCTACCAGATTGGAGTAGACTGTTGGATGATTTCATTCAGGAGGAGATCTAAGAAAGATCTCAGAGCAGTAAACAAAAGACAGATGGAGTTGATGATAATTTTTTTCTTACCGTAAAGAGCAATAAGAAAGGAAGTTACGGAAGGGACTTGAGTAAAGTCAGATGCTATTGTTGTAACCAGTTGGGGCACCTTGCCTCTCGTTGTCCTAAGAGGAAGAAGAAAACGAAATTAGAGGGGCCTGAGACAACTGCTACAACAACCATGGCGGACTTTGCTTCAAAGTACGACATGTAATTTTCTTTGGTTACCCTTGTTTCCAGTGTCGACAACGGAGGATTTGGAGGTGATATCAGATGGATTGTGGATAGTGGAGCCTCTAGCCACATGACGAGAATCTGATGAGTATTCCGAGATTTTCCAGAGATTGGTCTTGGCTGACATGTAGTAAATGAAGGTGGTATGGAGAGAGTTGTACGTGGAGTTGGGGATGTTAGATTCCAACTCGAGTTTGGGGGACTCTTGGAGCTTGATGGAGTTCTCTTTGTTCTAGGGTTGAGGGTTAACTTGCTCTCAGTCTTAGCCTTGTAGGATGTAGGATATTGCATATTGTTCAAGACGGAACATGTCTTTATCTACAGGCAGGGAGTGGACCCGGTGGAGCTACAGTTGATCGGTAACCGGGTGGGCAGTTTGTATATGTTGAGAGGACAACCTTCAGTGTATGATTCAACGTCAGATGAGGAACGTGAGGCGGCTTCTAAGACTACGATGGCGCCAAGGATTCAGTATTGCATTCCGAGAGAAGAGAGCAAGTCTCTTCTGAGCACTACCAGAAGGCTCAGCCAGGTTTATCGAACCAATGCTTAGGATGAAGTGAGCTCAGGGTTCCAGGAGAATATCTTCTAGTTTGAGTTTTGTGTAGGTGTTGAGGATGGCTCCAGGTTCAGAGGGAGCTCCTACATAGCACAGTGTGATGGGACCAGATGATGGAGATGGGAGCGAGTACATCCGTCGCTAAGAGGGAGTGTTATCTTTTTAGCTCGGGAGGTACTTCACATGTTTTGTCTTGTATGCGGATGTTACCTTATATTTACACTACTGATCACTTAACTTTGTAATAGGTTTTTATAAAGTTGTAAACTGGTTCTTTTATTATTTAATAAAGTGTACCTTCTAATTTTAAAGTGACTTTATTTTCATAAAACACTTATGTAATAAAGTGAAATCACTTTAATATTTCAAGTGATTCATTTTGGAAGGAATGGATCATGACCCTTGATCTTGACAAAGGCAAGATCTAATCTTGGCCTTTGGATTTAGGGTTGGGGAAGGTGAAAAGACACTTTGGAGGGAAAATTTCAATTTCAAATTTATAAAAGAATGCATTGGGTAGTGTGCAAGACACATCGAGAAGACGAGAGGAGGTGATTGAGAGAGATTTTTTGAGTAAGCTTGAGAGAGGAAAGTGAGCAGCTTGGAGGGAAAATTTCCCAAGAAAAAGGAGGGCACAAATCCCAAGCCATTTTTTGTGTGTGAGTGTTTTTCTATTTTTCTGTGTTGGGATGTACTGTACTGATCTGTACAGTCTGTACAATAGGAAGAGGGGCGTGATTTTTGAGGCAGCCTTTGGCACGCAAATCGAGGTAGTTTTTGGAGATCTTCTTGTTGCTGTTGGGTTGTACTATGCAGGTCGTACAACTCTCTGTTGAGCATGTTTTTTGAGGCACATATTTAGAGGAGGCCATACAACTGTACAGACTTGGGCACGTTTCCAAGGCAAAAAATTTTGGGACTGTTTTTGTGGCTGTGAGGTATTTCTCTTGGCTGGAAATGTGATTTTGTTGTTGTACTGTACTTTCCTAAAGATGAATAATAATCTCTCTCTCTCTCTCTCTCTCTCTCTCTCTCGTTGGGTTTCCCCACATTGGGGTTTTCCCTGGCTTTTGCCTAAATTTCCGAGTTTTATGGGTTGTTGTCCATTGTGTTTATTTTCGCTGCATATTTGCTTAGCAATGTGTATATCTGCATATGGTAATTTCTGAATGTGGTTTTGAGGAATTTATGAAGTTCATGCAAGACAATTATCTCTAGGTTGCTAAGTGTTTGACAAAAATTCCAGCTTGCTGATTTTTGTCATTAAAAATCTACACTAAATTTAAACTACATTTAAAGAAATTTAAAAAATAAAAAAATAAGTTTAGAGAAAGTTACTTATTCTATCTAATAGTTATTCTAACTAATTTTTAAGGGTTGATTATTTCACATAGTATTATTACAATTAAATTTAAAGAAAAATTAATTAAAATTTATTAAGAAATTATTAAATCTAATTTAAAAAATTTAAAATAATTGTGTATTATACTTAGTTTAAAGGAAATTAATATTGCTAAATTTTATAACATTATAAATAATAATAATAATAATAATAATAATAATAATAATAATAATAATAATAATAATAATAATAATAATAATAATAATAATTTAATTTAATTTAATTTTAAGGTCATGGTAAAGCCAAACACCAAATTGGTATATGAGACCGGGTATCAAATACCCTACCAAATTGGTATATGAGACCCAACCAAATTGGTATAGAGATCCAGTACCAAATACCCTACCAAATTGGTCTACGAAGGTATACATACCCTAACCCCCTTTGGTTTTAAACTTGTTATGCATACCCTACCCGCCTTTGATTTTGAACTTGTTATACATACCCTACCCCCTTTGGATTTAAACTTGTTTTTAACAATTAGGCTCAATCTCTATATTATGGGAAGAAAGAATATGTAATCTTTGCAATATTAAGAGGATGGAAAGCATTTTCTCTTTAAAATCCCCTATTTATATACATATGAAGTCTTAATTTCAAAATATTTGTAAAATACTCATCTATACACATTAAGCCTTAAGTCTAATTTAGCTGAAGATACTCACTGTAGCACAATATGATATTATCAATGAATAATTAATGCATTTATTACAATGAAACTTACCTCCTTACATATCATTATTCACTGAGTGAGTCATTTCCACTTATGGATGTGGGATAGACCCCTTTATACAAAATTGAATATTAACAAATATTAAAGTCATAAAGTGACTTTATTACACAATAAGCCTTATATTTTAACAAATATAAATTATGTGTTTATAGTGATGCCATCCATGATAGGTTTCCCATTGGGGTGGAAGGTTGCTTGCATGTTTGAAAGTGAATTCCAAATAAGATACATGTAGTGTAGTTGTGGATTACCTTTGATAAAAGAGTATGTTGAAATTAGAACATAGAGTGAGAATGTGATAAGGAAGTCTCCTAAGAATCTTATATGCATGGTCATCTTATTATATATATTCATATCGTTGGAATATAATGCTCCAATATATATAATGTAATAAAATGTAATAAAGACATACTACATAAGTGGATTTAATGTTTAAGTATGATAGATATTAATTTAATAAATCTTATTCATTGATATTATTCTAATCAATGACTCCACATTAATAAACTTTTCATTTTTTTATTATCTCATTTCTATTTATTTTGTATAATGCATAGTAAATTTCATAATATGATATTATATTAATTAGATTATACAACTACCTACTAGTCAACATGATAATGTATAGTTAGATTATGCAACTACCTACTAGCCAAATAAAAGAGAATCGACGTAAATGTAATCAATGACTCCATCATTAATAAAATTCTAGTTTTTCATTCCTTGGATGAGGTGTTATGGACACAAGCTGCTCCAAATAATGAACCAAGAGGCCACGTGGTCAGGTCGATGATAAGACATCAAGAAGAATTGCAAGATAGAAAGTTAAGCCATGTGAATTCAATAGTTGAATAGGACAAAGAGGAATGTGTAGGTTTTCACTGCTAGTTAAAGCCCATACTACCATCTTCGCTCACTTGCACCTATGTTCCATCATTAATACGACCAACTTCAAGATTCATAATTCAATTGAGTGGGATGCTCAAGCCATTTCGCAACATTATAACTTTGAGCAGAATTCGCGTCTGATCAACATAACTTTTAATAGTGGGTTAGTTGCAACCTTACAATTTATTAACATGATAAAAAAGGAGGCTAGGCTCCCCATTGCAAAGGCTCGGTTCTGAATCTCTGCACGTCTCTCAATCTTCTCTCGAATTTCCTCATCTTTTAGTTTGAACCTATCACTATGTTTGTCACTATGTCGCTCAGTCGTGGTTACAACATGGATATTGTTGGTGTCGAAGGACTCTCCTAGACCCCTCCACCAATCTCATCCTAGAACCCACTAGCCCGCGAGTGCAACAAAATGCTTAGAATTCTGCAAATGACTATTGAGAGCAAATCCCCCCTCGCATCTAGGAGGATATAGCTAATGTGGAGGAAGTTGTCCACCATGAGCGAGCCACCATCCATGATTGGGATATAGACGTTAAAATTAGCAACTGGGTACTTGACCCGAGTAGCTCCAGGGTGAGGGACACTAAGTATTGGAGAACAATGGACCTCTACTAGTGCATGAAGACATTTGTGGGTAAGATTCTATAGGATAGTAAGGAGGAACGTGATGAAATCGCCATGTAATTGGTCAAGGTGAGGAAGAAAATCCAAGATATAAAAGATAGACTTGATGCTAAAGCTCAACAAAATGACTCCTAGATTGATGGTGACCCTAGGCTTCAACACCAAGAAACACTCTGTGAGGGCAGGTAACATCTCTCCAAAATAATATCCATTATGTTTAAATTTTGAATACCTTAACTAGTTTTTACAATAGCATATATGATGACTGTATAATGATAATTAGATTTCTAGATTGGTCTTATAGCTCTATAAGTTTGTCTTTAATCCATAATTTATCTCAAACTCTATGGACATAAATCTATTTCACTAATGTTGGTCTGGTTGCCCCAGTGGAAGGCCAACAATTAAGTGGGTTTTGTATAAACTTTCCATACTCTGATAAATATAAGTAGACTTGTTTGCTGACAAAAATAATCTAGATTTTCATCTCTCTCATTTCTATGTTGCATGTTGCATATTCAACTTCATAACACATATTCTAGGATCATGAAGTTAATTCATCATATGTTTTATGTGAGATTATTCTAAAAAAAGAATTCACAAATAAGAATACAAGTTATGAAAGTATGCTTGAGCAGGTTACATTTATAACAAACAATCTCAAACCTACATTTGAACAACCTAACATATTGTGACTGTAATACTATTTAGTGATCTGTTTTGAATCTAAAAGAAAATTAGAAATTGCTATAAATATTAAACATAGAGATAGAATGCTATTTGATTAAATTTCTAGCTTTGTATTCTCATAATAAGTATTATGGTAGAGAGAATATAATTTGATTTTTGACTGGAGAAATTTTAGAATTAAAATTATTATTTGATTGATTATGAATTCTATTATACATTTGTAAGAGAAAGGTTGCATGCAATATGTTATATTATACATTTGTAAGAGAAAGGTTGGAATGAAATATATTATGCATGTATGCCTTAAACAAATATTACACATGTTTTTTGAGATTGGAAAGACTGCATGAGATAGAAAATGCACAGTGATTATGAAAACATGTTAAAATCATACTTAGATATTACCATGAAGATTTATTGTACTTAGACTTTATGTTGGGGTTATAAGAATGCCACTTGATGCGAGCTTGTGCCTTATTGTGTTTACATATACATGGTTGAAACAAAAAGCTAAATAATGCATGCATTGCTTAGTGATTACGGAGTTTATACATTGTATTAGATTAATGGTAGGAAATGGGAATATGCAATTAGCATGTATGCCATTTGATTAGGATAGATATGAAAGAAAAGATGGTTATATAAAAATGAGGATTATACCATGTTCTATATCACTTGGTTAGAAGAATTTATATCATTTGGTTAGAAGAATTTTGTATAGCATTCCTTAAGATTATTCAAATAATATAATTACACATTCTCGGACTTAATATTTTATTTTGTGTATGAAGAAGTCTCATTTTTGCAAAAATAACTTTAATTGTTGTAAAAGTCTTAGGGTTTACTAGGACACTACACATGCTATTGTCTTTGTGTTTACGAAGACACTACACATGCCCATTTCATTATAGTCTTCATATGTTCATGAAGACCATAATGAAAGTGGGCGTGTGATTATTAAATTCCATGCAACAAAGGGGACTTATTTCATTGCAATGCTTGAAGTAAAAAAAAATAATACTAAATTATGATGCTTTTACCATAGAATTTTTTATTAATTTACATTTTGGAATTAGCACGCTAATTTGTTTCACTATCTTGGTATAAATTTATACTTAATTTAAATTTAAGTTGATGTTTTATAATTAGTTACGTTTAAGCACCTTTTTGTACGTTAAGTTTATACTCAATTTATAAATTTATACTTAATTTAAGTTGATGTTTTATAATTAGTTATGTCTAAGCACCTTTTTGTGCATTAATATTTAGAATAAAAAACATAGAGCAATGTTTTATGGCTATGTCTATTGTAATATAATTTTTCCATGGAAAAAATTTGCTCAAATTATATTAGTGATATAATGTTTTTTACATTTTTTAGTTCATAATCAGGATTCTCTAGATCCTCAAAAACTGGCATTATCAACACAGTGCATTACAATAAGAGAAGTGGCAAAATCACATCTCAAAATCCCATTACATTATCCACAACAACTATAAACTAAGAATACTAGACAAAAAACCGGATACAAAAAACCGGATACAAAAAACAAAGAAATGTCCTTATACAATAAATGTTCATCTTCCCTAATCTGCATCTACTTTGCAGATTCATCAATGAATCTTGATCTGTCTTCTCAGGCCTTCATCTCCATTTGTCCATCGGTAATAGGGAACCAGTCCTTCAGGTTCGATCATTGCTTGCTTAGAGAGAATATCTGCATCAGTGTTAAAATCTCTATAAATGTGTTGGAAATCAATAGAAAGGAAGTTATGGATAAGTAATTTAATTCTTTTCTTCCATCCTTATATGGAGCAAACCATAAGTCCCCCCTTGTCTTTGAGCCAGTCAATAACAACTTTTGAATCACCCATAATATGAATACATGGGATCTCCAAATGTTCCACTAGCATTAAAGTGACCCAAGCTCCCGAGAGCTCCGCCCTCGTATTTGTTCCTTTACCACAAAAAAGTCCATCTATATACAATAGTCTCTTGGATTTTTATGACTCCTCCTACCCCACTCCTAAAGCCATCTTTTGATGCTACACCATCAAACCATGCAAGTGCTGAATTTTGATTATAATTTATCATAATTGTTCTTGGGAGTCGAGGCTTTAGATGACTGTTGGAATTAGTTTGATGAGCCAAAGTCTTGTAGATTACCGAATGCATTGAAGGGGAAGTATCCTCAAATATAGCCTTATTACGTTCAAGCCAGGTAAATAAGATAACATGTGCTGCAATCGAAGTGGGCACAGTCTTTACCATATACCAGTTCTTCAAGCAATCCGAAGATTAGTACCAAACCAATCTCTATCAAGCTTCAGAGTCTTTTTTAAGATTTTCCAAACTGTAATGGAGAAAGGACAAAGTTTGAATAAGTGGTAGGTCATTTCCAAATCCCTCTTGCAAAGCGGACAACGTCCCAGACCCTCCCATCCTTTTTTCTGCAGCATGTTCCAAGTAAGATTTTTCTCTTCAATTACCAGCCATATGAACAACTTAAATTTTAACTGTATCTTCCAATTCCAAATAGAGAGTCTCCATCTCTCCACTTTAGTATAACATTTTGAAGAAACAACACTTAAATAATTTTTTTTTGCAGATGGAATTCCTGAATTGTCACCACCTATCCACATTATATGATCAATGTCTTCATGTAAAATCACTCCCGAGTCGATAAGTTTACTCCTGAACAAATCCCATTCTGAAGAGAATCCGCCCTCCAAACCCATATCATCACTGTTCAACCAATAAGCATAAATATTTTTCTCAGTAGATGGGTTACGTGCCTGTGCCAATGTCAATATATCTTTTTCTTTTAAAGTTTCCTATAGTGGGGATGATAGAATGGATCTGTCCCCCATCCCCATAATTCGATCCTTCCCCAAAGCCACTAGATGTCCTGAACCTGGGTTCCAACTCATTCCATGTAATATAAGATATACCACCTTCAATAATCCGCCCCAAATTTTTGATACTCCACTTTGCATAAATGAACTAGATCTAAGCCAGGAATTCACGTTCCTATTGCCAAGATACTTATCAATGATAATCTTATGCCAAACACCTTTCCCCATGAGAACTCTCCAAAGGGTAATCGCTACCAAAGATTTGCTGAAATAAAAAATATTAAGGATGCCCCAACCGCCCAACGACTTTGGAGCTGAAATCTTCTCCCAATTGCACAGATGGAGATGATGGGAGACACTGTCTCTCTTCCATAAGAAATTGAACATCATCTTCCTTAGCATGTTCAAAACTGATATAGGGACAACTGCCATAGATAACCGATAAACCGAATGGATTGTTAAAACTGCTTTCAATAGAGTTAGACACCCTCCTAAAGAGAACCATCTGTAGCACTAGTTATTGATTCTCTTTTCAATTTTTTTTAGAAGCCAATTCCATTCTTCAATGCGTTGTGCTCTAGCTTTGAGATAAAATCCCAAATATTTAAAACCCAGGTCCATCGAAATAAACTTAAAAGGGAAAACAACTTTGAATACATTAAGATCCAGTTCAGTTAGTCCATCATGGTGAATAGTAGTTTTTACAATATTTATTTGTAAACCTGAAGTTAAACAAAAGAATTTCAGGATTTTGTCAATCTCCCACCACTCCTGCATAGTAGCCTTTGTTAAAATGACCACATCATCAACAAATAGAATATGTAAGATTTTTATAGAACTGGAAACAGAAATACGTGTCAATATTCCGACATTTTGACTTTCTTTCAAAAGGAGACTCAATCCTTCCATAACTAATATGAAGAGTAAAGGGGATAAGGGACAACCTTGTCGCAATCCCCTACAGATCTTAAAAAAATCTGTAGCTTCTCCATTTAACAAGACTGAGTATGAGGTGGAGACCACACAACTCATAATCCAGTTGGTCATATGAATACCCATACCAATTTGTAGAAGGATTAATCTTAGCAGGTCCCAATTGACACAGTCATATGCTTTCTGTAAATCAAGATTTAATACTAGGGATTTGATGATTTTCTTCTTATTTCTATGGACACATTCATGAATTGTACCTATGGCATCCTGTATCTGTCTCCTCTGGATAAATCCTAACTGCTCTTCAGAAAGCGATCTAGAGAGAAGAGGTTTTATACGATCTGCAATAACCTTTGAGATAATCTTATAGCACAAGTTACATATGGAGATCAGACAAAAATCTATGAAGAGATGAGGTTTGTTTACTTTAGGAATTAATGTGATAAAAGTAGAATTTAAAGCTCCTGAAATAAACCCTTTTTGCCTAGACTCCTCCACCATTTCAAGTAGATCCTCCCCTACAATGTCAAAAAATTCCTTGAAGAATTCGACAGTCCAACCATCTGGGCCCAGATTTTTGTCAACTTTAAACTTGGATAAAACTTTTTGAAGTTCCTTCAAGTCAACCGGTTTATATAAGGCCTCTTCTTCCAAATCATTTAACATTTCTTTAAACAGTGCAACAACCTTAACTTGATCTCTAACTGGTGGACCCATCCTGTCTTTATAAAAATCTTTGAAATGGTGAAAGGCAACTTTTTTAAAATTTTCCTGTCCACTGTGTGTCTGACCCTCCTCATCTTTTAACTCCTAAAGAAATTTACTATTCCTCCTAAAACTCGCATAATTATGGAAAAATTTAGTATTTTGATATCCACTGTGTAACCAAATGGCCCGGCTGCGCTGACGCCATTGTTCCTCTGTTTCCTATAGAATCTTCATTCTTTCTTGTTCCAAAGTCTTAAGGGACTGGTCACCAAAATTAATGAAGATGCCATCAATTGGATTTTGTAATATGAAAGTGATCTCTGTTTCCAAATAAAAGAGTCTACAGTTTTTGCGATGTCTCTCATCCTTTTGCCAGGATCTTGTTAATACTTTTAGATCCTTTAGTTTCCAAACAAGTCTCCTTTTCCTTCCAACCTCTAGTAGATACTTAGGATCTCTCCAAAGATTCTTCACTAACTCAATAAAGGCTCTATCTGTAGACCAAAAATGATTAAATTTAAAAGGAAAAGCTTTAAAAGATGAAGACAGGTCAAGCTGTAGTGCAATTGGGGCATGATCAGAAATGTAGGGAAACTCGACCCATGCTCTATAAACTCCCACCGATGCCATAAGATCTTCATAAATGAGCATACGATCAAGTCGCTTTGAAATAGACTCAGTTCCAGGTCGGTCGTTCCTCGAGGTTGGAACCAATGTTCCAGATGCAATATCTATTAGCTTATTCTTGTGAAAATAATTAGTAAAATAATTGGCCAAAGTGCCCAAAGTATTTGTTCCTCCCTAGATCTCCCCAGATGAGAGGGTCAAGTTTAAATCACCTGCTATTACTAAATTCTTTAGAGCTAAAAGTCGAGACTTCTCCAACCTTTCCCAAAACTGTTTTCGCTCCAAACACGACCCATAGATATTAAGAAGTGAGATCTACCTCTTACTTTCTAGATCAATACCTGTCAATAACATCCCACCACAAGTGATATAGGGAACCAACTCAAAGGAATTCGGGTCCCACGATACTAATAAACCCCCAAATTTACCCACTGATCTGAAAATAGAAGGCTGACTTGTTATGCTATGCAAACACCCTCTACTTCATTAAAATAAACTTTACAGGACCTTGCTTCATGTGTTAAAATATGCAAGATAAAATTATGTGCCAAATTTATGTATCTTCTTGTAAATGTTTATGTGTGAGGAAATGTTCCTTTAGATGGTTAAATATGTACTTTAAACAAATACACAACAACACAAATTGCAGCAAATAAACCATCAAACTCACAACAAGAACAAGATGATAAAGGAGTTCAGCCCCCTCCGGGCTACATCTCCTTGAGCCTCCATCAATGGACTTGACTCTCTGGGATTAATTAGTCAAAATTTATTTTACAAGCTGCTGCTCAACTCCAAAAAACAGACTGTACCATTGAGATCAGAACACATAAAAACCCCAAAAATGACTAATAGAACTCTGAAAACGGATCATGGCTCATCCGGGCATGACCTCTTCTACATGTGGCCATAAGCTTCCCTGAGATTATCTTTGGAAAAAACACCTGTAAAAGTCCTCAAAAGCCTTTGAAACTTGTCCCAATGTGTTCAGAGCATAACAATTAGCCAAAAATGATTATTCAATCACATAAAACAAACATAGGCTCACCAAAACATGTCCTCAATCAATGAGGACTTCAAGCTCCCTGTAGCTTGCTGAAACTTCAATGGTGAAAAAAATGCATAAGAAGTCTTCAAATGGACTTGATAAAAGCGCCAATGGATTCAGGAAGTCCAAAAACCCCTAGCTGGGCTTTTACGGCACCTCAATCGGCCAAAAGATGAAGAAGTTAGGCCCTCCTCCATTTTCCTCCTTCAACCTTGCTGAAACTGGTTCGCCAAAATGCACCCTTCTTGCATGAACCTAGCACACACACCATTTAAGGCGTAAAAACCCGGCACTGGATGCAACCGCGCCAACGGTGCAAACCGTAGGATGGTTAGGGCGCCTCCAACCCCCAACCGTCAAGCACTCGGGCACATGGGTCATACGACCTCGGGCTAAAAGAAAAAGGCTAAACGGTTACAAAACCATGTAACTCCCTCCGCTCCAGGTCGTGGGCACATGACGTAACCTATATGACCATGGGCCACATATCTAAACCCCCGCGCACATGAAATGTTGGTCATATGTTATGTGACCGAAACCATGGCTTAATCCATTTGAAAATACATATGCACGCCATTTTACATAATGGTCATGTGGTAACATACATAAAACTGTGCTATATGTTTTAAACCGCACGCCCTGTCCACGAAGGGCATGGTCATATCCATAACATATTACGACTGCGGGCTGGGGCTAAGCCCCAACCCGACCCCCCACCATTTAAAACTTGAACTCAATTCAAATAAAATGATACCCGCATATGTAATAAGAAACAATGCATGGTATATTGGTTGGGCGGACTTTGATAAGGCGTAGCTGGTGGGGAGGTCCGGGGGTCGAACCCCACGGCCTCCACAAATTTTGAATAAACAAACCAATAAACCATTAGCCAATAAAGGGGTGCCACGTGGCAGCCCATGATTGGGCCACGTGGCACCTTACCATTCGCTCAACAAATGCCACGTGTCACAATACTACTCATCCAACTATTAGCCAATCACAAGCCACCACGTCAGCAGGTGCCATGTCACCGTACGGTTGCCACATCAGCATGTACGGACTCTGCCACGTCATCCTGTACGGACTGCCCAGTCAACGTCCCTTTTTTTTACCTGTTTGACTTGACGAACAGATAGCCATATCTCTCGCTCCTGACGTCCGTTTGAGACGAAACGAGTTGCGTTGGGTTCGTGACGACAAGGGCTACGCTCACGTTCATTTTGAGGCAATTCCGAGAATGCTGATTTTTGAGCTAAAATTTGACCCCTGGTCCAGATTTTGATCACCCACATAGTTTACCGCACAACAATGCCAACTAGGTCTTAGTAATTGAAAAAAAACATGAACTTTCTCTTCATGTACTAAAGTCTCAGGAAGAAAAACAATATTTGGCCGAACTTTATCAAGAAGTCCCTAGACAGAGGTTAATTTTAGGACGCTCCCCATTCCCCTGATATTTAGTGAGATTAATAACATTACTTGGATCTAGCAAGTGCCTTCAAAGCTTTAAGGGCCCGACCATCAGTGGAAGAACGTGAAATAGGTTCGACAACCTTCTCAATAGAAGATTTTTTCCTAGCACTTCGAGTTTTCACTAGAGAATACTCAATACCTAAACCTTTTGACCAGGCGAACTCTTTCACATCCTCCCCGACGTCTGAACTTTGACCACTGTATTCACCTTTTCCGGCCACCAAAACTGTTTCTAATTTACCAATATAAACTGACAATTTGACAGAAGAATCAATACCTCATATGAACGGGATAAGTGAGTCAAGTACCGTAGTAAGATTTGACTCCTTGTCTTCCGGTTCTCGGTAACCAGGAAGATTAAAAGAATGTTCCGCCTCAGGTTGACTAGATCCCAGATTATGAGAGGCCACATCTGGGGAGGAGGGCTCATGATAAGGGTTTTGGTCAGTAAGTTTGTCAACTGACAAAACCTGTCGGTCCGACTGAACTACAGGTTCCAAAACCCTAATATCAGTCTGGGAAATAGTATGTGAGTCAGAACCCCCAATGGAATCAACAGTATCTCCCGAAAGTCCATTCACAGTTAAAGGTGGCGAACCGACACCGACAATAACTTGCTTAAGCCAGACAAAAGATAGCACAAGCTCTCTATCCCCAGAATTCAAAGAATTATAAAAGGACAGACAAAAGGATTGAATCTTACCTAGAACCGTCGAAGAGGGCTCCCGAAAGCTTGAAACTCTGCTAGCAAAACCTTCAAACCCCGTATCCATTGACACATCAGGCTGAGTATAGTAATATCTAAGAGAATCCGACGACTCTTCACGAAACTTCTTACCTTTTCACTCTCGACAAAGATGAGTAGTGCTTCTACAATAACTGCAACGAAAGGGGATCCCTAGATAATCAAGTTTCTGCAAAATAAAACTACCTCTCTACTCTATTTCTAGTGTAGCAGGGAGTCCTTGTTGAACATCTATTTCCACCAGCACCTTGCCAACCTTTCTTGCAGTCACTGAAACGTTACCTTCATCAGTCATTATAAAATTACCTAGGGATTTCATGATAGCTTTCAACGCTCCAACGTTCCATAAATACCAAGGCAACCTCGGGAGCAAAACCCAAATATGTCTATGTGAGAAAAAATCAGTTTCCGGATTAAAAGCTAATCTCCACCTTTTTAGCATTAAGCTACTTGTTCCATCCACCCAATATGAATTCAACAATAATATTGTGTCTTTCGGGTTCCTACACAGGAATCCAATCCATCCTTTTGATAACGTGAACATTTTTGGGACGTAACCAATAACTGGGAACCAAATCTTCTCTAACCAGGTAGAAAGTTTTTCGTCACTCATTCTGTGATAGAAAAATCTTCCTACAAGTCCACATAGTGCTAGCCTACAGGAATCTTCTAGACCTATGTTCGCCCCAAGAACCATTCTCTTTACCGACTTCAAAGCTCTCCACAGTTTCCTAGAAGTCCGGTCACCAACACAACCAGACGAAATCCCAGGATGGGCTTGAACTTCTCCTTCACCACCACCAAATAGTTTAGACGAATTTTGAACCTGGGTAAAATCCCCTAAAGCATCATCTGATAAGGTTGGAAGAAAAGTATCAAATGACGGATTATGATCGGACTTTGAGGTAAAACATAGTTCCTTTGTTATGGGAGGTAAACCAGGGGCTCCAGAAGACAAACACTTAGGGTTCGATATCAAACTTGATGTATTAAAATGTGTATTTACTTCATCTACCTGCCATAACTCATCAACAAGCTTGCTCAATAATGCCTATATCTCCGCATTAATAGTATCCATTCTAGTTGGTGCCATTTGGATACCACTAAGAAAATTCGCTGGATACCACTAAGAAAAGTAGCTAGAAAGGTGGGATGATATCAGGGGGAGAAAAGACCCCACCTCCTTCGATAAAAAACAAAAATAAATAATGCTGACAAAAATAAATGCCACTTATAATGTGCTACAATCAAACTACAGAGTGAGCTAACATGTGTAACAGGTAACCCATAGGTCCAGTTTCCAAAAAGGGAAATTCATTAACTGGAACGCGGATACCAGGAATACGACTAAGTGTGAAGAAAAAAGGAGAAACAAGATCTGATACGATGAAAAAGACAGGTGGGTTAGTCTTAGGACCACTGAGAAGAAGGATAGTGTAGAAATCAAACTCCTAGGCTTACCCTGGAGCGTGACCAACTTACCTCGGAGCGTGACCATACTGGTTCTTCATCCATGGCTGCTATGGTTAGACTCCTACGCAAAACAATTTGAAAACCCATGCATGGTCCCGTTGTAATATAACTTGATAGGCTATTGACGTTATAAAGAAAAGTGAGTGTAAAGTAAATATGCAATTGGTATGTTATTTTTTAACACATTGTTAAAGTGATGAATTACTATTTCATAATTTGCTATTTAAAAATAAATTGGTATGTTATTTTTTAACACATTGTTAAAGTAGATGAATTACTATTTTATAATTTAGGTTTTAAAAATAAAACTATAGTAAAATGTTAAATCAAATTAATTAATTTTTTTTTTATGGATTTTTTTTGAAATTAATAAAACAAAGTTATTATTTTTAAATAGTAATAATACATAGTTGTACAGAACCGAACATCTTTGAAACTTGTTTCAGAAGTTTAGGAAGTTTCGAGAGCTTGGGAATTAGTTGGCAACGCTTCCAATTGATTGGGAACTTTTTTAGGAACTTGAGAGCTTTTTGGGAACTTCAACATCAAAGAAATGAGAGCTTGGGAACCTGTTTCCTAAACAAAAAGCTTTAAATTAGAATTATATTAAATTAAAATGTAAATATATTTATTCCATTATTACAAATACATAATTTCTTACAAAAAAATTTCATTATATTTATTCAAAATATCACTAGAAAACTAAGACTAAACTACAGGTAAATATTATTTCAAAAATTAGTTAAATAAAAAAACTTAATAATACTCACTTTATAGTTGTGGATATGAAAAACTTTTAATACATCTATGTTTTCCTTACAGCCCAAACTAAACAAGAAAGTCTAATAAATCAATACCCTATCCACCACAAGCATTTGTTCCACTCTGTAGATATCATTGATTTTGATTGTATTTTCATATTAGAAGAGTAATACTATTTTGTTTTTTCCAATAAAAAAGAATAATGCTTCAAATTTACAAAGATATTTAAAGTTTATATATGTAAAGTTTAATTTTAAAAAGATGTTAAAATTGTATATATGTATTTTCAATTTTGTTTCTCATTTTTTAATGGAATATTTATGGATATTAAAGTTTTAGTGTTTTGTTAAATATTTTCATATAATTATTAGCACAAATTAAATTAGTAATTTTAATATTGTAGTTGTTGCAATAGAAACATTGTCCTCTATTGACCTTCAATTTTATTGAAATACGATTTTAAATGTATCAATATCTCTATAAATTGTAATCTAAAGTATCATTGTAATTTAAAATATTTTTTATATATTTTTAATATATATTATTGCCACTCCCAAATTCATTTTTCTTGTAAATTTAAGGGAAATTTCTACTTGTTCCGGACACGTATCCATATTCCCAACATATATTCCCAACATTCCCACGTTTCAAAAACTCATGCAACATAGTAATAGTAATAATAATAACTAATTATCACTAACATAATTTCTCTTTTTTAAATAATCCAATTATCACTAAAATAAATATATGTAAATATGTTTTATTATATTGTTTTTAATTATTTATTTAATATTTGTAAATATTTTTTATTATATTTGTAAATATTTTTTATTATAGTTGTGAAATTTAGAAGAAAATTGAGTGAATTTGGAAAATTTCCATATTCTTTAATTTTAAAATTAAATGCAAAACTCCTTATTTTATTATGTTGATTCATTTTAAAATTAAATGCAAAATTCCTTATTTTATTATGTTGCATATCTATAGAGTCCAAAACTATAGTAAAATATTTAGATAATGAATACAATATAATAAATAATATCATTATAATTATAATAATAATAAATATAATCATATTAATGATATCAACAATTTAAATATTATATTCTTAATAAAATATAGATTAATAATAAAATTATTAATAAAAAAAATTAAATTTTTATAACTTTTAATTTATTATCAAAATTATTTTTCTAACATTATGATTTTATGATTTTAAAGAGAAAAATGATTCTTTTCAAAATCAAGATCAATAGTCATCATCTCTTTTCATCTCTTTAGTGAAACTAGTAGTTATACTAACCCTAAAATATTTTTAAGATGAGTAAAATAAAATTTGTGATTCAAATGAGATTGTCTCTTTTCATCTCTTTAGTGAAACTAGTAGTTATACTAATCCTAAAATATTTTTGAAATGAGTAAAATAAAATTTGTGATTCAAATGAGATTGAGTATGAACACAATTTCCTTTTAATTTTCTCTGCCCTTAATAATAAAACATTAATTTATCTAGTTTTATAATTTACAAATTTTTAAAAACCTTGGTAAATCATAAAAATATTATATTTACATTTTCACCTATAAAAATGTAGGATCAAAATTCTAATTTATATTTTAAAATATAGAATTGATATTTTAATTTATATTTAATATAATTTTATTTATTTGTACAATATATTTTATTCATCTTAAATAAGAAACATATCAACAATATCATTAATTTTTTTTTATTTAATTTAAANATATATATATATATATATATATATATATATATATATATATATATATATATATATATATATATATATATATATATATATATATATATATATAACTTTAAGTATTTCTAAAATTTCTCAAAATACTATTTGATTATTCATATAAATAGAAAAATATATGTAAAATTTACCTACTTTCAAATGATAATTTATTATATTGTGTTATTAATTTCTCGTAAGTTCAAATATTAAAGGGCATTGCTAAATTCAATTGTTTTGTTCATTTTTAATTTTTATTTTTTCATAATTTCCTCAAATTATATTTTTGTTTTCCTTTTCAATTACTTTAAATTTTTTTCCATTTTTTTTTTATTAAATTTAATTATTTTGATATTACTTT
>ML787860.1:60120-74693 GCA_009831015.1 Picea engelmannii | reverse complement strand
ATATATATATATATATATATATATATATATATATATATATATATTATGCATTTCTGTCAATTTAAAATAAATAACACAGAATTACTGCTACCATATAGACTCAAATGGAATTGATAGTAATTCCTACATGCAACAGAACACATGATAACATTTCAAAAATCACAGACATGCATAACATACATAATTAAGCATGGAAATGATACTTATCTTTTAACTGGATAAAAAACCACCAACTGCATGTAGACCTTCCACAGACCTCCCAGCCTTAGACCACACTTCTCATCACTCTCAGTAGTGGGTCATCCTCGAGCTAAGACTAAACTCCAATGGGAAAGGGATTCCTAGGCTAGGCAAGGTCAATAGGAAAGTCACACAGTTTAAGAGGAAGGATTCTCTCCCAGGAGACACTTACGCTCACTACTCATAGACTCTCATTCCCCACATGCATGTCCCACCCCAGGAGTATACACCTTCAATGTCACACAGTCCATCAACTGCTCCACCTCCCTTACCTTGGGCTTCAACAACAGGTCGGACCGGAATTATCAGAGCTCTGTAGCAGCTACAAGACTCCCTCTAGGAGAATTCAATTCCTCAGCACACTCTCTCCCATGGAAAGATTTGATCACAAGCCTGACAACCTGCTTCTTCAATCCAAAACAACCTCTCTCACCTGGAGAGAGAGTTTCTCACAGTCCTGACAACCTGCCTCTTCAACCATGGGCTTGACAACCCACCTCTTCAAACCACAATAGCTAAGTTGGGTAAGGAAAGGGATGACTCAGTAAATTATAGAGGTGCACAATGGCCATAGGTTCAACAATGGTGGAAATGGATGGCTGCATTCTCACTCAGTGCATGATTGAACTCACGAGGAGAGATGGGGTAGACTGGTCTAGCATAGAGAAGATGGTGAGAGCGTGAAACCCCCCCCCAAAACTGTCTGTGCGTCAAGCCTCCCTTCGTGAGTGAGTTCCCGAGTTTTCCCAACAACAAGAATTACCCCCTTAAGTCTGCATGTTCCTGAGCTAACACCTGTCACTCATGAAGCACATTCCTTTCCCTTTGGAATTCACCCGTCCTCCCCTAGGAACTTAGGATAAAAACATATCCTTTTAAACAACTTTTGGAATAATAATAAATTGTTATTCTCTTGGACTTAAGCCCTTAGGCTTAGCCCCTCTTTCCAACCTCTTAGCCCCCTCTCCCTTACCCAGCCTAGTGGATCTTAGTCCCCCATACTCTTTCTTCGTGGTCGGTCTACATGCAATGATGTTTTAATATTAATAATATGAATATTTACATGTACAAAACAGACTCCTGGCCTTTAACACCTAGGCTCTTGTTGACGGGCGAAAATGAACGCTCGCCAACTGGAAGAGTGGATCCGGTCCGGGGTTGTCTAAATAACCCAAGCCGTTTGGGATAACCTACCCTGACAGGTTTAGCGGCTCCGTTGGCCGATCTAAGTCCTAGAAAAACAAATGAAAAATACACTAAGAAACTAATCTAAATAAAAACAATAATTAAAACAAACTAATATACAAATCTAAACTACATATATACAATCTATTACCTAAATCATACAACTATAATTCTATAAAATTAAATATTCAATTATCAATAGAATCAGATCCAATTATAAATATACAATATTTACAGATTACAGATTTAAATGAAAACCTGCAAAAATCATTTGTAAACTGCCCTAAGACAGCGAAACTATTGTTTTTTGATTTTTATAATTTTATGAAAAAGAAATAGAATGAAAACTATCTAAACTAAGCAACTAAAATAATAACTCTAACTATGAATCTAAACTAATATATTTATCTAAACTACTTCTATTATATTAACTAATTAACTATCAAATAATAAATAACAAACTGACCTGAAGTAACGCTTCAGGTTTGTCCTGTATGCAATAGTTGTTTTAGCTGTTCGGAGGGAGGAAACCCGCACTAGATTATCCACGAACTTCTTGTAAACAAGACGCAACCGTTCTCTTCAAATATAAATAACAGGACAAACAAGACATAAAAATAACAACAATTTTATAATTTACAAATCGTCTCAGCTAGATAAATCTGTGTGCAAAGACTTGTACAAAGTTTCATTTAACGAAAAAGGTAAACCTGTAATTCATTAAACTGAAGCAAACTAATTTCCATATTTTAAATAAGAGAGATAAGATATGGATAACATATTAAATCAAATCACATCAATATGCAATGAATTATGATAGCTAAAGTAGTCTATAATCGACTACAAACTGATATGAATAAAACTTGAAACAAAAGTTTGATATATTGAAAGTGAAAGCTGTTACAAGACATCAACTTTCATCCCAGTCTGTATCATAAATCCATAATCCGGTTCTCTCCACTGTGAAGATGATGGGTTTATTACAAAAAATGACAAGTATTTAAAGACCTCCCACAGGGTAAAACATCCCTGTGGGAATTATCAAAACAGTTTACAAAAATCTGAGGATAATATCCCAAATCTCTATCTCTGACTCAAGCTAACAGCCTAAAACAAAACCATATCAAAAGTATCTCCTAAACTGCCATAGCATGCCCACTTGATCATTGTAATTCGTATGCACCTGAAAGAAGACAAAAATAGACAAGTTTAAAAGATATTTTATTGATATAATTGACAAAAATCTAAATTTTAAGACTAGCTACAAAATCTTGCGATTCTGTAGTTGGTCTAAATTGAACACAAAATCGTTTCAAAACCAATTCAAATATTAAAGAATATATTCAAACTATTAAACAATATTTGATTGCTAATTAGAAACCAAAAGAATCATTCAAATCGACACTTGTATGCAAATTGAAACAAACTAAATCGTAGTCAACCAAATGATAACAGAGATGCATGCACTCTGCTCAATTCCAATCGACACAAATAGTTACTTCAGCCATCAACAAAATCATTGTCGAATCCAAACGAAATCAACATGATCATTTTTCAAATTGATAGAACTATATTAAACATATACAAACGATCATACTAATTGTGGCACGCAACAATCATTTGTAAATCAAATCAAATAGGGACGAATCAAAACAATTTGGGGTCGATACAATCATTATAAATCAAAACAACTCCATGATTTTAGCGAATAGATCTTTTTCATAGGTCGAATGTAACCAGAATCCAAACGAGAATATTAATTCAATACAAAACAGAGTCGTTCTTGGCAAATCGAAGTCAACAGGGTTGTTTTGAGTTTATTAGGAACAAACGAAACTAATTGAAATCAAACCAAATTGACTATCCTAAATCAGACGAGCAGAATTGATTCAAAAACAACCAAACCAAATCTAAAACCAATCAATTGCCTATACTAAGTTGGGCACGACAAAATCGAATAACCAAATTGTAAATACATTTGAGTTTAGTAAAATGAATCTACTATGCAGGATCGACAACAAAATCGTCTAAACTATAACAGAATCATTTCGAATCAAAACGAACAGAGCTAATTTGGAAGCAAAACCGAATATGTTACAATAATTCAAGCAAACTTACAAAGAAAAAATCATATTGAAATTCATACCTGGACAATAAGAAACGACTTCGATTATGATAATTTGGAATTGACGAAGGCTGTTGCCAATTTGACATTCCTGAAGACAATTGAACTAATGGTTCTTTGTTTCTTGTCATTAGCTTGAAGCATGTTTCTTTCTCTTGTCAGCACTGTAACTTGGTCCTCTAACGATTTGATCTTTGACTGCAACAAGGGAACGTCAGCGTAATAACGCTCTAGCCACACACTGCATTGGATGCATGATGTCTGTTCGAGTTTTAATATCACAGGCGAGGGTTTGTTTAAATCACAAGGGGTTTCATTATGTAGCTTGATTCCTGGGTAGTTAGGATTGTCCTTTAGGCATGGGGGTAAATTAGAGACATAGTCATAGGGTTTCTCGGAGCATAGGCCATGGGAATAGGGGTACTCCTCTGCTAGGAAACACTCGATATCGGAGTCCAAGTCCTTACTCAGAACTATGGGATTTTGGTCGACGTTTGGCTTAGGTTTATTCCGGGAAAGTCTCGATATCAATCAAGCATTTTTCTTACCCTTGCTGTCGACAGTAGGATTACCCTTGACTTTCTTACTCACAGGCTTTGTGACAGCCTCAGTCTTGTCTGTTATAATGTCGGGTAGGTCGATGTCAGGGCAAACCGAGGGTTTGGCAGGGGGTAGAAGAATATGAAATGGCACGGGTGGCCTGACCATAGTCTCACTAACCACAGCTTTATCGATTTGAGAAGACTCCGGATTAGCAAATCCATTTCTGGATAGAAAGGCTTGCCAATTATTGCCATGAAGGTTCAAATGGTGGACGACGATGAGTCTAATCAAGCCGTGATGAAATAAGTTTCTATCATCCTTCTTGCGTTTGAATCTCTTAGACATCTTGTAAAGACTACGCAAGAAGTAATGCGGCATGTTCAAAGGATAGCCCATGAAATTCATCAATAAACGAAGGTGATACAGAAAAACCAAGCCATACCGACCTTCACAAGTCACAAATTGTTTCACAATTACCAAAAGATTGTGCCACTTGGGTTTGAGGGTGGAAATAGGCATACCTTTATCAAAGGAGACAACCTTCCTTGATATGAATAGCAAAGGCCACGACACCTCGTCAACTTTGGAGTTTTTAAACCACCTTTCCCCTATGGCTTCCAGTCCTATAGCAGAGCTTATGACTTTTTCATTGAGTTCAAGCTGTATGTCTTCGACTTTAGCTCGAAAACTGTCAAAGTTAAGGGAGAATTGTTGGGCAACACAAAGGTTGAAACCCTCGAACCTCTGTATAAACACTAGCCAACCATTGTTTTCTAAATCTTTACGGGCATTATCGAATAACAACAGAGCTTGGCTACCATTCGGCTCTACGCGTACCACCGGTGCCATAGAAAGGAGCACACGGTGAGATGGGTGAGTGGGTAAGGGTTCGAACAGAGTATACACAGGGTCGATAGCTCACAGGCTCGCTTGAAAACTAGCAAAGGTGAACCAGGATAAGGGGAAAGCCTTAATGACAGAGCGTGCAAAGGTCGTGGAGCTAGTTCAACCCATGCAAAATAATCACATCTCATAGTACAACCGCCGACACATATAACTATTCAATCCAATATTTCATATGTTAAAAACTATGCCATTCAATCAACCAATGAAATCTATGGTAAATTGACCAAACATTTGTGCAAGCAATAATATTATAATAGTTTTAAAACCAAAGCAATAATTCAAAATCACACCAAGGGTTCGATTATATGAACTATGTGTTGTATGAAATGACTTATACCAAGGGTCTAACCACAACACCAATGTGTCCTCATGAAACCAATGTGTCAAGGGAATTGATCAAAGAACATATAAATCAAATCACCAATGCATCACAAACTCGATCAAAAGAATATCATCACAATCTTGTAAATCGAAGTCATATTAACAAATAAATAATGCGAAATGAATAAGGATCTTGGAGTCTTGTCAATTGTATAACGATAAATAAATTGGAAACGCAATGAGCATATAAACAAGAGCGATCATAACAATCCAGTGATGTTTTTAATATGACTTTGAAATGAAAGTTTTCACGCTTGCAGTCGTGAAAACAGGAACAAGGGGAAGTGGACAAACACATATAAAACAATAATGTCATCTTATTCGAAGATTGCGACGAAAATCAAAGTTTGTGAAACTCTGGTGTAGGCAGCTTATAAGGACAGTATAAAAATGTGAATTGGCTGCCAACAATGGCGACACGCTGGTAGAAGCAGTTATCTCTGCCAAAAGAACAAATTCAGATTAGGATAATGAGAGAAATTATGACTCAAAAATAACAACCAGAAAATCATGTAAACATCACCATTAACCAAATATTCCAATAGTGTTTAAAGGATGAAAACTGATAACAGTCTTAAGACAAGTGAGCCACGATATTAAAGATAAAATCTTCAATACTGTTGACAGAGCCACTGCTGCCAACAGGCGCCCATAACCTCAACAGGGTTGCCATTTAACCCACTCTGATATCTGTATCCTGCCAAGAAATTCCAGATCAAAATAAAGGACATTGTAAGGTCAAGAGGTTTCATATTTATGAATTTTCATATACCCGACATTGCTTCGCTGCCAGTAGGCCTGTTCATTACTCTGACGAAGTTGTCTTGGCGTCATGCATGAATTTACCCATTTCCAGTAGACCTGTTCAGTATCCCGACGGGTTTACAAGCACTTCCCACAGCTCTTTTAATGATTTATTTTGTTTTTTAAAGATGTATAGTCGAGCGGGGTGACGCTGAAAATTACGATATTTTAACATATTTTTTACAGACCTCAATGGAATTTTTTAGAACTGTCCTTTATTAAGATCCAACGATGGTTTATTTATAGAACCAACTTTCTAAGGCAGGGAGACATCTTCTGAGTCATTCCCTTAAGGAATAGGGACAGCGTAAAAAGATAATAGATGACCATGACAAGCTTTACTCAGAGATCAAAATCAGTTAACTTCTTTTAAACAAAACAAAAAAAAACTTTTTTCCAACACAGATGTAAATTTCAGAAGTATACAATTGATGTTTACACAATTTTTTAGCAGTCATTTCAGTGAAGGAATTTTCTGTTTGCCTTGTCCGAATAGTTCAAAACATTGCAAGTATGTGTTTCCAAAAGCAAGACTGAAAAGGAGAAATCAAAGCCAAAACAGGAAAGAAAAACAAACAAAAGCAGAATATGTACATAACATACAAAGAGTTGTAATCAAGCAAAATATCTTTTCAGAGCTTGGCCATTCACCGGATAGATGTCAGGCTACCCTTCTAGATTCTGCAATCGGAAAGAGATGGGACCCAACTTCTCAGCAACTAAAAATAGTCCAAGCCATAAGTTTTGAAATTTCGTGTGCTCTCCCTTTCCCTCATGTGATTTGTCCCATTTCAGGATGAGATCACCCACTTCGAAATTCCTATTAGAGGCAGAATTAGAATCGAACCATCTTTTAACCAATACTTGATGCTGATCTAACTTGCGTTTAGCTTGGGATCTTACCTCTTCTATCTTCATTAAAGCGTTAATTCGGTTTTCCAAAGGGGTACATTCTTCTTCTTGTATTTTCTGCGATAATTGTAGTGAAGGAAGAAGAATGTGTGGTGGTAGAATTGCTTCTCTGCCATAAACGAGAAAAAATGGAGAGTTACCTACAACAGTTTTTGGTGTTACCCTTTCAGCCCAAAGCACGTTTAATAGTGCATTGTGCCAGCTTTTGTGATTTTCAGCCACCGTTCTCTTGATGATTTTAATCAAGTTCTTATTTGTTGACTCTGCCAATCCATTTCCCTGGGGGTAATAGATGGAGAAATACTTCAATTTAATTCCTTTTTCTAAAGTGAACTCGCTCATCTCAAGAGAGGAAAATTAAGAAGCGTTATCGAATATTAAACAGTCAGGGATACCAAAACGAGTGATAATATTCAAATTTAGAAAGACAATTACCCGACTAGTGTTGACAGTTCTTAATGCGACAGCTTCAGACCACCGGGTAAAATAATCTGTGGCTGTTATGATAAACTTATGCTGTTGTGAGGATGATAGATTGATTGGACCTATGATATCCATGCCCCACTACTGAAAAGGGGAGTCTACTGAAATGGGCTGCAAAGGGAAAGCTGGTTTTTGTAACCGCCCTGATGCTTTCTGACAAATAATATACTTACGACACAAGGCATGGGCATCTCTAAAAAGTGTGGGCCAGTAATAACCAGCTCTTAAAACCTTATGGGTAGTGGTGTCACCACCAAAATGTCCACCAGCTTCTCCTGCATGCAACTCTAGTAAGACTTTCTCTGCTTCGTCTTTCTCAAGATAGCGCATCAGTACGCCATCAAAATTTTGACGAAACATGATACCATTAATCAAATGAAAAGAGGCAGACTTTAATCTCAACGCTATTCTTTTAGTGGGGTCCAGGTGATGGGGGCTGACCCATGTTCAAGACATAATTTTATATCATCATACCACGGACTAACAGAGTTTTGTGCGCAACAAATTGCGTTTTGATTGCGCTGTCCTAGATTTGACGTATCGCTTTCTTCTTGCTGTCCTTCGGCTGAATCAACAACTAACTTGCATAACCCTTGGCCTCTCACTATTTGAGCTAGGGTAATTTCTATGTCGTACTCCTTCAAGGAGGTAACCCAGTTAGCCCTCTTTTCACCTAGTTCTTTCTGCACTAATAGGTTCCTGACGGCTGGGTAAGGGACAATAACTTTCGTCCTAGATTTCAAGAGATAAGATCGGAAATGCTTGACTGCTTTGAAAATAGCGTAGGCTTGTTGATCTACCACTGGGTAATTAAGTTCAGCGCCTTTGAAAGTAGAGCTCATAAAGGCAATGGGTACTTCGTTGTTTTCGACGTTCTTTTGAGTTAGGACGACGACGTAGGAACGGTCAGAAGCAAAAGTGTAGAGCGTAAATTCTTGCGAAAAGTCAGGGCTCATGAGGGAAGGAGCGTCTATTATGGACTTTTTTATTGCATTGAAATCTTGATTTTCTAAGGGTCCCCAGTGATATTGGGTGTCTTTCTTAATTAAATTTTGTAAAGGCCTGACCATTTCAGAGAAACTGGGGATGAATCTCCTCATGAAGTTTATCTGGCTTGAGAAAGACTGCATAGACTTTTTGGAAGTAGGAGGGGGAAGTTTTGAGATGACTTGAGTCCTTTCGGGGTTGATAACCATCCCTTTTCTTGACACAATAAATCCTAAGAGTTTACCCTGTTCTACTGCAAAGATGGATTTTTAAGGATTCAAGGAAATGTCGTATTTACGACATCGCTGTAGAACGGCTCGTAAATGATCTAGATGATTGGTTTTGTTTTTGGAAAATACAGTAACATCATCTAAGTAAACTATGAAGGAATGATTTATTAATCCTCGGAAAGCAATGTCCATTGCTCTCTAGAAAGTGGCACCGGCATTAATCAATCCAAAGGGTATTTTTCGATAAGCGTAGGTGCCCCATGGAGTGAGGAAGGTAGTTTTAAGTTGGTCTAGAGGAGACATCAGGACTTGGTTGTACCCTGATAAACCATCCAATAAGGATAACCTCTCGGAACCAGATACTTGTTGAAGGATCTGTTCCATGGGTGGGACAGGATAGTTGTCTTTATCAGACGCTCTATTAAGGTTTCGAAAATCGATGCAAAGTCGAATTTCCCCATTTTTCTTCCGGATAGGGACAAGGTTAGAAACCCATTGAGTGTGCCTAATTGGGAAAATTATATTAGCATTCAGGAGCTTATTTAATTCTTTTTTGATGGTCGGTTCGAGCTTAGGGTGCATTTTTCTCAATTTTTGTTGAAAAGGTGAGGTTTGGGGTTTCATAGGAATGACGTGTTTTATGATGTCAGGGTCGAAAGTTTTAAGGTCATCATACGTCCATGCAAAGACATCTTTAAATTCTTTGAACAATTTAATAAATGCAGCTTTTTCTTGTTCAGAACACCCTACCCCTAGATTAATGCACTGTGGATTGTCCTTAGTCCCTAAGTTTACTTTTTCATATGATAATGAGGAACTATTGGTTTTACAGTTGACCTATTTTTTGAATTTATCTTGAAGATCATAAAATTTCTCTAATCTAACTACAGATTTAGGGATCGAATTTACCATGTCCGGTGAAGATTCAAGAGTTCTCGGATCTGGTATTACCGTGAAATCACGCAAATTGTCGTCGTGCATGCGTTCATCTATCACCGCGCCTTGAAAATTTTCTTCCATATACAAAAAGCTAATAATATGCTGATCGTCATCGAAGACTCTCCAGTTCGTGATGTTGTCGGGAATGGATGGCCGGAACAACAGTTCGATGGAGAATGCATCCGGGGACAAGCCTTCCGTAGGAAAGAGTTTGGAAGCTACGTTAGCTAATAGATCAGCTTCAGAGTTATTCAATCTAGGAATATAATTTATATTGAAAGAAGAAAATTTATCCATTAAATTCCATACCTCGGATTGGTAGCTTTTAAGATGTGGAGACAGACAGTGGATAGAATCTCTTACCTGTCTAACCACGATTTCGGAATTGCCAAAGACGGTCAAGTTTTGAATGTTCATATCTAAAGATTTTCTGAGACCTTGTAGTAAAGCCTCATATTCTGTTGTGTTATTAGTACATTTAAATTCTAACCTACATGCAATCAGGGTTTTGTTACCTGTCGGATCGATAATAACGCAACCAATGCCAACTCCTTCTTTGGACTTTGACCCGTCGAAATAAAGAGACCAAATTTGATTTTCATCGGGTGCATGAGATCGTTGTGTAGAGACTGTTGGCTACACATATGCTACAATCTCGGACTGCTGTTATGGATTGGTGATAGCTGAAGTCTCAGCCATGAATGATCAGGGGATCAAATTTTGCTCAATTTTCAAAGTGCTCGGAATGCGACGAAAATAGTTCTATTGCGTCCGTCTCATCTTCTTGATTCCAGCGGTATATTTACTTTCTCAAATGGAGTCCGTATGGAGAATATATCACGATCTGTTCGCCAAGCCAAACACGCAAAAATGTTAGATGCTAACTGTACCAGTCCGTACAGTCCGTACGATCTGACGTGGCAGGACCGTACGGGTCGTACGATCGTACGATGGTGACATGGCAGGTTTTGTTGGTTGTTGGATGGTGAATAGGAAGTTGACACGTGTCCGATTGGTGGCAAATAATAAGAAGACATGTGGCCCAATCCATGGGTGCCACGTGTCCCCCATTTGTTTGGTTTATATTGCTATATAAAATGTAATGGGAGTCCGCGGGGTTCGACCCCGGGACCTCCCCCCACATGTAAACTTTTATATAACCATCCAACCAATGCGCCCATGACATGTGACTTAACATATAACCCAATGCATTTTTTATAAATTCATTGCAATGTATGAATGGGTGGGGGTTGGGCCGGGGCTTAGCCCCGGCCCGTGGTTATTTGAAACGATATGTGACCATGTTGTAAGGCCCAACGAATGGCGCGGATATATAACCAAAGTTTGTATATTGTATTGTGTTCACATATATATACCGTTGTGTATTAGCACGGGGTTGAAACATAACCCGTGGGTTTTGTTATTTAACCAATGGTTTAATATGCGTGGGAGTTCCAACGGTTATGGCGGTTTAACCACTCGTTTGCCTAGCCCAAGGTTCCATGCGCCATACGCCCAGGTGCCAAGGCGGTTAGGGGCTGGCGCACCCTTAACCATCCTATGGTTTTCACCGTTGGCGCGGTTGCGCCCGATGCTGGGTTTTTACGCTTAAAAGAGCGTGTGAGCCAGGTTCATTCAAGGAGGGTGCGAATTGTAGAACCAGAGACAACAAGCTTGGAGAAGGAGACTTCCAAGAGGCCTATCTTTCTCATTTTTCGACCGATTGAGGTGCTGAAAGAGCCCAGACAGGGGTTTTGGGATGCTGGGAAGCCATTGGAGCAGTCGGTTTGTTAGTTTGAGCATTGTAAGACATGTTTTTGAGCACTTTTTGAGAAATTAATAATAATGATCCATTGGAAGCTGGACCAGGAGATGTAGCCCAGAAGAGGGGTGAACTCCTTTATCAATTGCTGTGCATATGTGTTTATGTTCAATGTTTATGCTGCTGTCTATGTGTATTTTGCATAAGTAATCCTTAATTTATGTGTTGCAAACTGATCCATTTGCTTTAAACACATGACATTTCACTTGCAATAATTATTCAAGTTTTTCAAGTCTTCTTCATTTTTAGATCAATGAAATTGCTGAAAAAGGTATCCATCCCTTGTACTTCAGGTGAATCAGC
This sequence comes from Picea engelmannii, assembly GCA_009831015.1. Classification (NCBI taxonomy): domain Eukaryota; kingdom Viridiplantae; phylum Streptophyta; class Pinopsida; order Pinales; family Pinaceae; genus Picea; species Picea engelmannii. The sequence continues at coordinate 62,833 of ML787860.1, read as the reverse complement.
AGAAGGTGTAAATGGTTCGTTGGGATCATTCAAATCTATGAATGTGAACTTATGGTAGCGTTCACAATTTACCTTGATCTTATTGGGCTTTCCATTCTCTGGAAGCCATAGATGAGACCAATCTGTCGCGAAATAGCCGTGTAGTTGCTGCGACCAGTCCCTTCTTAAAAACAGACCATACACTTCTGGAATATCCACTACAATAACATCAATAACTTGATGAACCTTGGGGTTAGACGATAATCTTATAAGCACATTCCTTAATTCGCCTACGACTTTAACATTGGTTCGATCAAGTTGTATGATTTTTAAGGTGGAGGGTTCAACTTCAGCGTTAATATTTTGGCATACAGACCATGGCATCACATTGGATGACACTCCTGAGTCTACCATACAATTGTGCACATTTCTATTAAATATTTCGAAAGTTAACAAAAATGGAGGCACATTTCGATGAGTACTAAGGGTGGTAGTTTGTGGCTTCTTACTCGCCGTTTCTAAAGCTACTTTATCTACATTGTTTACATTATTTACATTATTTACAGGAAGGCTTCCTTTATCATGAGGATCAGGATTATTCTTTGTGGAAGTCTTCTGAGGAACTTTGTTCTGAACAACCTTGTTTGAATTACCATTTTTTCCATTCTCTGCGATGTTTTGCAACATTTTTTGTAGCAGAAATGGAAATTTTAATAACTCATAAACATAAATGTTAGCCCTTAACTTTTTAAGATCTTCAACTACATCATAATATAAGTTGGGGTTCACATGACTTTGTTTAGTCTCAGCTATTTTAGATTGCTTTGGAGGTGAATTCGTAGTGTTTTCGGCAGAAGGTTTGTTTGTTGTCTTACTCCTAGTATTATAGGGATGAACCGTCTCGAAGTTAGCTTGAAAGATGCTATCCGAGAAGTGTCCAAAAATATTTGGAGAAGACTCCTCTTCTTGAATTGTCTCTTGTTCAACAACCTCCTCAGGAATTTCAGGAGGCATCAAGTTATCCTGGGCTTCTAGAATTGTTTGAAGGGCGAATTGCAGACTTTCTAGATTAAGGCCCTCGGTGGTTGGATTAGGTCGGTTGGTGGGAAAAGGCTTCCGAAACAGGGGCTTGTAAGGCCCTTTGTTCGAGGAAGTTTCCTCGGTCATCCTTTTCAAGTCTATAACTTGATTTGACAGTTTTTGAACAACTTTAGTTAAGTTCTCTAAATCAGAGCTTTTAGGTTGTATTTTATTTTGAGTAGGTCTAGGGAGGATTTCGATCTTCTTTTTGGAAGATGAACTAGTTTCTGTTTCGTTGCTAGTAGAGTCTTTAAGACTAAGTATGTCTTTTTCAATCTGGATGGCCTCCTCGAAGGCTTCTAACAACGTGGATTTCTTAGATCGTTTAAACCAAATAGTTATACTTTGATGCAAATCTTTAGTATAGTATGCTATTATGAGATTCTTGGCAGGCATGGAATCTGTAGGGATTCGATTTTTAAGTGTTAAGAATCTTTGATTAAAGTCTTTAACTTTTTCTTTTGGGTTTTTTATCGCTCAGTTTGTAGGATAGGTTTAGTAGCTTGGAAGTAAGACTCAAACTGGCGTAACAGGAGCTTCCCCACCCACTGTCACCTCGATGGGGAGCTCTTTCTATTCAAGGTGGCTGATCCCAAGGGAGACGTCCCTAGTAATCTGGGGTTCTAAAAGGTCTTAAGATATAAAGGATCAAGATAAAGGTTTCCTTACACAAATTACTGCCAAGGGAGATAGTCAAGGATGAAGGTTTTCCACTGAGAAAGGCACCTGTTTGCGAGACAAGGCAAATAAAACTAAAACGTGCAAGCAGTGGTTAGTACTTCAAATGCTAATGACTATCTTCAATATATATGAGCAATGATAAATGTAATTATTGACGAAGTCAATGATTGCAAATAAAGACAATGGCATATAATATTACTTCTTCAATAAATACAAAAGACACTTGCATTCAATGCACAAAATCAATCCTTATGTTCTCACAATGCATTAAATATGCTCATATATAAATATTGTTGCTGCGTCACTATGCTACAAAGGTGACGTCAGCCCTAATCTATGTTAGTTTTGGTAGACAATGAGAAGAACGTTTTGCTAATTAAGCTAATGAAAATGATCAACGACTCAAGGTCTATCAATGCATGACAATGCCACAACGTTTTAAGCCAAACAAGAGTAAAATAGGTATGACGTCATCTTAGGGTTAGGGTTAGGTTAGTTAGACAATAAAGTGAACGTTTTGCTTTTTAAGCCAATGAAATTATTCAACACTTGTATGTCTATCAATAGATGACTTAGCCACAACTTTAATGCTAAGCAAAGGTTAAAAAGAGGCAAGACATCATCACCTAGTTAGGGTTAGTATGACGCTAGGGTTAGTTAGGGTTTCAATTTTTGAAAGCAAGAAAGATTTTTTTAGCACAAAAGACTCAACGTTGCATTCTTAGACTAGTGCCTTGGGTAAATGGAGTCAAAGAGAGAGGCTAAAGGCTTGGAAAAAATTAAACTGAAGGATGGGAGAGTTAGGCTTAATGGTGCTGCAATGGCAGGGACACCAAGTCAAAACACTAAGGGGAGGAGGCTCATTCCGGTGTAGCTTAAGCTAGGCCTCATGCTCCTCCCTCTTTCCTTAAGACTCTTTGGCAAAAACGGCTAGCTTTAAAACATAAATCTAGGGCTGAAAAGTGTTGTTTGG
>ML787860.1:25332-53460 GCA_009831015.1 Picea engelmannii | reverse complement strand
CCACTGGTATCTTCACAGAAATGATAAGGCTGGCTCGTGATGAGACCCCCTTTCCTTTGGCCATGCAACCAAAGGTCACTTCCCTGGCTTGGTGACTAGATAGTGGCAATGTCATACTGCTAAATACCTATGAACATAATGGGTCGGCTCGTGATGAGACCTCCCATCCTCTTGGTTAGGTCTCATTTTTATTATTTTTCTTAGGGTCCCTTTAGTTTCTTATCGAGAGGATTTTTATTGCCTTCTCGAGGATCTCCTGGGCGAAGCATCTCAAGGTTTTATTTTCTTATGGATTTTATCTTTTACCAGTTGCTTTTAGCCCCTGGACCTTTAGCCCCTTCTTCCCACAAGACAAAGTGTAACCCTCAAAGGTCATCCTAATGGCCAGACTAGGGGAGTGGGATGGACGAGCAGGGTACAAGATGTAAAATGATAAAAGATGGTGGGAGCGGACGATGGCTCTGCAAATCCCCTTTGGTGGCTAACCAAAACCCGTGAATATCAACTTGCTAGGTTACCCCACCAATCACACCAACAATGGTCAAGTGGATTAGTGTAAGATCCAAGCAGTCATCAGAAATGAGAGGAAACTAATGCATATATAAGAGGGTTATAACGATCAAATATGAAACATACCATGATACCTCGGACCAATTACCTCATGGAGCAAGATTCCTCTCTGATGCAAGCCCAGGCTAGTGGTGATGGAAGCTACTACTGCTGACAGGATAAATCTGACGAAGAAGAAGAGACATGGGCCCTCCAGGGCCATGCTCAAGTCAATCCTGCTCTCGGTATTCCATGTCTAGGACCTGTGTGCCTCGATACATGATCTCCTAGTTATCCCTAGATATCGGGGATAGAAGGGTTCATTCTTAAGTTGGAAAGCTCAATGACTAGGACTTCCGGAGGCTTACCGTCTCTGAACTTTTCCAAAAATCATGACTCTAATTTTTCCCAAGACATGATGGTATGGGGTTGTTGGGAAAAGTACCATGTAGAGGCATTTCCCTCAAAAGTATATGGGAAAAACCTACAGACTACATCTTCATGCTCGACATTGTGGAGTCTTATGGCTAACATAAATTTTTTAATGTGATCTTCAGCGATCTGTTTAGAGTCAGGGTCAAACTTGGGAAGCCACTTCTCTAGATGTTTGGGTAAGGGATGTTGTGCTCCAGGTACAACTACTGCATCCTGGTCAAGCCAAGGCCTGGCAGGGTTGTTCTGGTTGGCCATTGGTGTATTCGGTGTGGAAGGCTGAGAAGGGGAACTGCCTTCGTCAGAGGAATCTCTTCCAAAAGAAGAAAGAGATGAAGGAGGTGGTGAGGGAGGTATTCCAAATCCTCCTGCAACAGGAGTGAGGATTGGATCTGTAGGGTTCATAGTGATATTAGTGCCTCCAAGTTTCTCTCTGATATCAGAGAAATCTAAAGGTTGGTCCAAAGGTCGATTTGGTTGCCTCAAACGGGCTAAGGCACTATGAGTTCTTATGAGATATTGGCGGACAATCTCTTGTATGTCACCACCTGTAGGATTTGGGGTTGCTTGTTCAACTGTGATCCGTGGATTGTCGTTTGATGTGGTTGTTGTTTGAGGGGGAATGTTTTCATTCTAATGACTTCTTGTTACTATGGGTGAGCGATTAGGTGGTGGAGGAGTCTTACGACCACCTTGTGCCATTCATAAATTTCAAGCCCTCCTTCTAGCGCCATTTGTTGACGGGTGAAAATGAATGCTCGCCAAATGGAAGAGTGGATCCGGTCCGCGGTTGTCTAAATAACCCAAGCCGTTTGGGATAACCCACCCTGACGGGTTTAGCGGCTCCATTGGCCGATCTAAGTCCTACAAAAACAAATGAAAACTACACTAAGAAACTAATCTAAATAAAAACAATAATTAAAACAAACTAATATACAAATCTAAACTACATATATACAATCTATTACCTAAATCATACAACTATAATTCTATAAAATTAAATATTCAATTATCAACAGAATCAGATCCAATTACAAATATACAATATTTACAGATTACAGATTTAAATGAAAACCTGCAAAAGTCATTTGTAAACTGCCCTAAGACAGCGAAACTATTGTTTTTTGATTTTTATAATTTTATGAAAAAGAAATAGAATGAAAACTATCTAAACTAAGCAACTAAAATAATAACTCTAACTATGAATCTAAACTAATATATTTATCTAAACTACTTCTATTATATTAACTAATTAACTATCAAATAATAAATAACAAACTGACCTGAAGTAACGCTTCAAGTTTGTCCTGTATGCAATAGTTGTTTTAGCTGTTCGGAGGGAGGAAACTCACACCATATTATCCACGAACTTCTCGTAAACAATAAGCAAATGTGCTCTTCAAATATAAATAACAGGACAAACAAGACATAAAAATAACAACAATTTTATAATTTACAAATCGTCGCAGCTAGATAAATCTGTGTGCAAAGACTTGTACAAAGTGATTCATTTAACAAAAAAGGTAAACCTGTAATTCATTAAACTGAAGAAAACTAATTGTTGTATTTTATATAAGAGAGATCAGATATGGATAACATATTAAATCAAATCACATAAATATTCAATGAATTACGATAGCTAAAGTAGTCTATAATCGACTGCAAACTGATATGAATAAAACTTGAAACAAAAGTTTGATATATTGAAAGTGAAAGTTATTACAAGACATCAACTTTCATCCCAGTCTATATCATAAATCCATAATCCGGTTCTCTCCACTGTGAAGATGATGGGTTTATTACAAAAAATGACAAGTATTTAAAGACCTCCCATAGGGTAAAACATCCCTGTGGGAATTATCAAAACAATTTACAGAAATTTGAGGATAATATCCCAAATCTCTATTTCTGACTCAAGCTAACAGCCTAAAACAAAACCATATCCAAAGTATCTCCTAAACTGCCATAGCATTCCCACTTGATCATTGTAATTCGTATGCACCTAAAAGAAGACAAAAATAGACAAGTTTAAAAGATATTTTATTGATATAATTGACAAAAATCTAATTTTTAAGACTAGCTATAGAATCTTGCGATTTTGTAGCTGGTCTAAATTGAACACAGAGTCGTTTCAAAACCAATTCAAATCTTAAAGAATACATTCAAACTATTAAACAATATTTGATTGCTAATTAGAAACCAAAAGAATCATTCAAATCGACACTTGTATGAAAATTGAAACAAACTAAATCATAGTCAACCGAATGATAACAGAGATGCATGCACTCTGTTCAATTTGTTATCACCAATTTGAGGTAAACAAAATCACATTAGATAATTCGACAACAATAAAATTATTCTCACGAATCAATTCCAATCGACACAAATAGTTACTTCAGCCATCAACAAAATCATTGTCGAATCCAAATGAAATCAACAAGATCGTTTTTCAAATTGATAGAACTATATTAAACATATACAAACGATCATACTAATTGTGGCACACACCAATAATTTGTAAATCAAATCAAACAGGGACGAATCAAAACAATTTGGGGTCGATACAATCGTTATAAATCAAAACAGCTCCACGATTTTAGCGAATAGATCTTTTGCATAGGTCGAATGTAACTAGAATCCAAACGAGAATATTAATTCAATACAAAACAGATTCGTTCCTGGCAAATCGAAGTCAATAGGGTTGTTTTGAGTTTATTAGGAACAAATGAAACTAATCGAAATCAAACCAAATTGACTATCCTAAATCAGACGAGCATAATTGATTCAAAAACAAACCAAACCGAATCTAAAACCAATCAATTGCCTATACTAAGTTGGGCACGACAAAATCACATAACCAAATCGTAAATACATTTGAGTTTAGTAAAATGAATCTACTGTGTAGGATCGACAACAAAATCGTCTAAACCATAACAGAATCATTTCGAATCAAAACGAACAGAGCTAATTTGGAAGCAAAACCGAATATGTTACAATAATTCAAGCAAACTTACAATGCAAAAATCATATTGAAATTCATACCTGGACAATAAGAAAAGACTTCGATTATGATAATTTGGAATTGACGAAGGCTGTTGCCAATTCGACATTCCTGAAGACAATCGAACCAGTGGTTCTTTGTTTCTTGTCATTAGCTTGAAGCCTGTTTCTTTCTCTTGTCAGCACTGTAACTTGGTCCTCTAACGATTTGATCTTTGACTGCAACAAGGGAACGTCGGCGTAATAACGCTCTAGCCACACACTGCATTGGATGCATGATGTTTGTTCGGGTTTTGATATCATAGGAGAGGGTTTGCTTAAATCACAAGGGGTTTCATTAAGTAGCTTGATTCTTGGGTAGTTAGGATTATCCTTTAGGCACAGGGGTAAATTAGAGACATATTCATAGGGTTTCTCAGAGCATAGGCCATGGTAATAGGGGTACTCCTCTGCTAGGAAACGCTCGATATTGGAGTCTGAGTCCTCGCTTAGAACTATGGGCTTTTGGTCGACGTTTGGCTTAGGTTTATTTTGGGCAAGTCTCGATATCAATCAAGCATTTTTCTTACCCTTGCTGTCGACAGTAGGATTACCCTTGACTTTCTTACTCACAGGCTTCCTGACAGCCTCAGTCTTGTCTGTTATAATGTTGGGTAGGTCGATGTCAGGGCAAACCGAGGGTTTGGCAGGGGGTAGAAGAATATGAAATGGCACGGGTGGCCCAACCATAGTCTCACTAACCACGACTTTATAGATTTGAGCAGACTCCGGATTAGCAAAGCCATTTCTAGATAGAAAGGCTTTCCAATTATCGCCATGAAGGTTCAAATGGTGGACAACGATGAGTCTAATCAAACCATGATGAAACAAGATGCTATCATCCTTCTCACGTTTGAACCTCTTAGACATCTTGTAAAGACTACGCAAGAAGTAATGCGGCATGTTCAAAGGATAGCCCATGAAATTCATCAATAACTGGAGGCGATACAGAAAAACCAAGCCATACCGACCTTCACAAGTCACAAATTGTTTCACAATTACCAAAAGATCATGCCACCTGGGTTTGAGGGTGGAAATAGGCATACCTTTATCACAGGAGACAACCTTCCTTGATACAAATAGCAAAGGCCATGACACCTTGTCAACTTTGGAGTTTTTAAACCACCTTTCCCCTGTGGCTTCTAGTCCTGTAGCAGAGCTTATGACTTTTTCATTGAGCTCGAGTTGTATGTCTCTGACTTTAGCTTTGCAACCATCAAAGGTAAGGGCGAATTTTTGGGAAACACAAAGGTTGAAACCCTCGAACCTCTGTATAAACACCAGCCAACCACTGTTTTCTAAATCTTTACGGGCATTATCGAATAGCAACAGAGCTTGGCTACCATTCGGCTCTACATGTACCACTGGTGCCATAGACAAGAGCACACGGTGAGCAGGGTGAGTGGGTAAGGGTTCTAACAGAGTATACACAGGGTTGATAGCTCACAGGCTCGCCCGAAAACTAGCAAAGGTGAACCGGGATAAGGGGAAAGCCTTAATGACAGAGCATGTGAAGGTGGTGGAGCTAGTTCAATCCATGCAAAACAATCATATCTCATAGTACAACCGTTGGCACATATAACTATTCAAACCACTATTGCATATGTTAAAAACTATGCCATTCAATCAACCAATGAAATCTATGGTAAATTGACCAAACATTTGCGCAAGCAATAATATTAGCATAGTTTTAAAACCAAAGCGATAATTCGAAATCACACCAAGGGTTCGATTATATGAACTATGTGTTGTATGAAACGATTTATACCAAGGGTCTAACCACAACACCAATGTGTCCTCATGAAACTAATGTGTCAAGGGAATTGATCAAAGAACATATAAATCAAATCACCAATGCATCACAAACTTGATCAAAAGAATATCATCACAATCTTGTAAATCAAAGTCATATTAACAAATAAAGAATGCGAAATGAATAAGGATCTTGGAGTCTTGTCAATTGTATAACAATAAATAAATTGGAAACGCAATGAGCATATAAACAAGAGCGATCATAACAATCCAGTGACGTTTTTAATATGACTTTGAAATGAAAGTTTTCACGCTTGCAATCGTGAAAACAAGAACAAGGGGAAGTGGGAAAACGCATATAAAACAATAGTGTCGTCTTATTCGAAGATTGCGATGAAAATCAAAGTTTGCGAAACTCTGGTGTAGGCATCTTATAAGGACAGTATAAAAATTCGAATTGGCTGCCAACAACTCTCCAGCCTAATAAATACATAATCCCATAGCTTATAATTTCTTGGATCACCAGCCTACAAAACAGGTTACAATTCATAAATACAACTGGGGCTCATCCTTGGGTATATTACAATCCCCTCCCCTTATTTTTTCACTGTCCTCAGTGCAACTTATTTACACAACATCAACAATATTTTCAAAATCTTCAAAAATATGCGAGAATTCTGCCCACATAACATCCTCATGCTCCCATGTCGCATCCTCAGGACCGTACCAGGTCCATTGGACCTTTACAATCCCTATGGCTCGATTCCAGAGATGCTTTCTATTCCAGTCCAATATGTGCACTAGATGCATTTGCAAGATGCCTTCTTGCTCCACCTGAATCACATTCCAATCAATGACATGATTAACATCAGGTATATATTTCTTAAGAAATGAAACATGAAACACATTATGTACATTCATGGATGCATGCAATGCAAGCATATATGCAATGCAAGTATATATGCAACTGGTCCAATCCTTTCTAGGATTTCAAATGGTCCACAATATATGGTTGCCAACTTGGAACAGTTTCCCAGCTTCAGGGAACTTCTGTTGGCTTTCACTTTCAAAAAAACATGATCACCCACTTTAAACTCCCTGTGGGTCCTGTTCTTATCAGAATAACTTTTATTCTTGTCTTGGGTAGCCTTCAAATCCTTCTTAATCTTCAACATTTGCTCTTCCATTTCCTTAAGAAACTCTGGCCCAACCACTACCCTATCATCTGGGTTGTCCCATCTTATTGGCGTGTTGCACTTTTTTCCATAAAGTGCTTCAAACAGTTTTATCTTCAGTGATGCTTGATACCCATTGTTGTAGGAAAATTATACCAAATGTAGGTAGTCTTCCCATTTAGATGGTTTGTACATCACATACATCCTTAGCATATCTCCTATCACTTGGTTCACCCTCTTTGTTTTCCCATTGGACTCAGGATGTTAAGCAGTGATGAAGTTCAGATTCATTCCAAACCCTTCGAATAACTCCTTCTAGAACTTTGAGGTAAATTTCGGGTCTCTTTCAGACACAATTGTCTTTGGAATACCGTGCAATCATGCTACTTCCCTCATATAGATATCGACAACATTAGTTTCCTTGTGAGTAGTCTTCAATGGAATAAAATGGGAAGCTTTCGTAAACTTATCCACCACCACCATGATGAAATAGTGTTTCTTATTTTTTATGGGTAATCCTGTGATGAAATCCATTGTCACCACTTCCCACTTCCACTCAGGAATGGGTAATGGCTGTAGCAACCCTGCTGGGTGCCTATGTTCATCTTTGACCTTTTGACACTCCATACATTTGGTGATGTATTCTACAATTTCCTTCTTCATACCTAACCAAAAGTAATGGCTCTTGACTGCTGCCACTGTTTTCTGATATCTAGGGTGCCCAGCATAAGGCACATTATGCATTTCTTTCAAGATCATAATTCTCAATTCCTAGAAATTAGGTACATAAATTCTACTTTTGTACAGGAGTGTTCCATCAGCTTCCAATTTATAATATTCCACTTTCTGTAGCATCTTACCTTGTTGTATCTTTTCCACCAATTCCATGTACTGCAAATCTGCATTTGTAGCCTCTGAAATTATGCCTTTAATATCAGTTTGATACACGCTAATGGCCGTAACATGTAGTTCATGCACTCTTCTGTTGAGTGCATCAGCCACTTTGTTCTCCTTTCCTTTGATATGCTTGATATAAAAGTACTACTCACAGAGGAATTCCAACCATATACTCTTCCTAGCATTCAAGGTTGGCTGATCAAACAAATATTTCAAAACGTTATGGTCTGTCCTCAGTTCAAATATCTTTCCCATGAGGTAATGTCTCCATTTCCTCAGAGCGTGCACTATGGCTGCCAACTCCAAATCGTGAGTTGCATAGAGCCTTTCATGATATTTCAATTTTCTGGACTCATAACATATTACATACCCATTTTGGTCAATGAATCCCCCCAGTCCTTCTTTGCATGCATCTGTACATACTACAAAATCTTCATTTGGATTTGTAATCCTTAGGATTGGAGCACTAGTTAACAACTACTTCAATTGTTGGAAGCTTCTCTCACATTCTTCTGCCCATTGAAATTTCTTCTCCTTCCTTTGCAAGGAAGTGATGGGGTGAGATATCCTCGAGAAACCTACAATGAACCTTCTATAATAGCCAACTACACCCATAAAGGATCCAAATTCTGTCACATTCTTCGATGCTGACCATTCTCTCATGGATTTTATCTTCTCTAGATCCACGACTATCCCATCTTTTGAAATGATATGTCCCAAATAATGGTTCTGCTTTTGATAGAATGAGAACTTGCTCAATTTTGCATACAATTGGTGCTCTCTTAGCACTTTCAACACCATCCTCAGATGATGTTCATGCTCTTCCTCTGACTTGGAATACACTAGGATGTCATCCAAAAAGACTATGACAAACTTGTCTAGGTATTCTCTGAATACACCATTCATTAGGCACATGAAAACAACGGGTGCATTTGATAACCCAAATGGCACCACTGTGAATTCATAATGAACATACCTTGTTCTGAAGGAGGTCTTGCTGATGTCTTCATCCTTTATCCTTACCTGGTGGTACCCTGACCTAAGATCTATTTTTGAAAATATCTTGTCATCCTTCAACTGATCAAAGAGATCATCGATCCTTGGAAAAGGATACTTGTTCTTAATAGTCACTTTGTTCAAATGTCTTAAATCGATGCACAATCTCAATGTCCCATATTTATTCTTCACGAACTTGACCGGGGCACACCAAGGTGACACACTTGGGTGTATATACCTCTTCTTCATAAGTTCTTCAAGCTGCAATTACAGTTCTTTCAACTATGGTGTACTCATTCTGTAAGGATTTTTTGACACTGGAGTTGCTCCAAGCATCATGTTTATAGAGAAATCAATATCTCTCTTCGGGAGTAGTCTAGGTACCTCCTGGAAGACATCTTCAAAATATTTTAATACTACATGGTATTCAATATTTGACACCTTATCCTTAGGTGCTTCTTCCATATGAGATGAAAATATTTGGAAGCCCTTCCTGTAACACTTCTTCAGCTGTGTTGCTGAGATTTATCTGACAGTAACTTCCCTTGGGATTCCTTGCACTTTCCTTGGGTTTCCTTCCTCATCTAGGCAAGTTAATGCCTTGTTACGATAGTCTAAGATAGCATGGTGTTGGTCCAACCAATCCATCCCAATTAGACAGTCATAGGAACCTAAAGGTAGGATGTTCAATTTGACCCTTGTGCTCAGTCCATTCGTGTCCACTGGACATGACTTAACCAACTCAACAACCTTTCTCTTGGATCCTGTAGCCAACTGCACTAACCAAGATTTTCCATGCTTGCCTCTTGGAAAATGAAAACTTTCCACCATTCTAGGATCTATATAACTATGACTAGCTCCTGAATCAATTAAAATAGTAATGGTTTGGTTGTTGATCATACCTTCTACTTCAATCATATGTGACCGATGTTCTGTTTTTTTGTTGTCCAGGGCTGCGTAGATCCTTGGTACACTTATTCCCATGTCCTCCATTGTTTATGCATGTTGGAAATTGTGGACAACTCTCACTTTGTTGTTTTTGTGGGGGAAATATCTGTACCTATTATTTCCTTTACAACCCCAACATTCCATAGGTGGTTGTCTTGACATTTTCCCACCTAATTCAGCCTTCTTGGGCTCTTTGAAACCTGACTGTCCTTGAGGAATATTTCTGAAAAAGGATGGATTAGTTCCCTTATTCCTTCGATCCATCTTGAATTTCTTATTGTCTTCCCAAGTCTTCTGGAAAGTGGGCTTTTCTCTTTGCTTCTCATATAAGCATTTTTCTCTCCTTATAGTTTCTTCCATATTTTTAGGATCATCATACTGGATCTTGTCATTGATGGAAGATGGTAGTCCACTCAGATACCTTTGAATTTCGACAGTCTCATCTTTGATGAAAGGGACATACTTCAACAATTCCAAAAACCTTTGTTCATATTCATCAATGGTCATGCTACCCAACTTGAGTTCAAAGAACTCTTTCATATTTTTGTCATAGTATCTCTTAGTCAAGTATTTCTTTTCGAAATACTTCTTGAATTCCTTCCAAGTAACATTTTTCTCTTTAAGGTGTTTCACCTGCACAAGTTGATCCCACCACATGGATTCCTTTCCTTTTAGTTGATACATTGCAATTCTTCCTTCCGCATGAGAGGAATAATTCCATAGTTGGAAATATTTCCTCATGCCAAGAATCCATGTCTCAGCATCTTCCTCCTTCTTGTGCTCTCCATCAAATGTAGGAGGTTTAATCTTGTTCATTTCACCCTTCAGTTCCTCCACTCCAGATCTCCTATGTTTTCTGGTAGGAGATGGGCTTGAACTACTGTGTGCCCTCCTCTTGGAGTGCCCTTGGGAGTGATGATGGTGTCTTCCAACACTCCTTGATTTCCTCTTTTCATTAGGAGACTCGTGACTTCCTATTTTACTGGAGTCACTCTCCTTATCCAATTACTTTTCTATCCTTTCTAGGCTATGTATCAACTTTATGTTGAATTCTCCCTGTTGTTTCCTGGCTTTCATGAGCTTTCTATTATTTGCTCGGTGAGTCTGGACATCTTTCTGCAATCTTTCAATGATTTTTATCATGTTTCCCTCCTTATCTATCTCTTCTCCATGCCCATTGGAGTTCAATCCTTCAACTCCCAAATGGACATCCATTCCTATAGCATCATTCTCTGAACTGGAAGCATTTTGGGCCTCCATTTCTCTGCACTAAACGACAATTCGGTTCAGTTCTGACAATCGTTAACTCTGCAAACACAATGTGTAGTCAACCGAATTTTGTTAGGCCATCAGTCCTTAACGAATTCCACAGTATTCATAAACCAATATGATTCAAGAAAACTTTCAAATTTCATTCTCCGATTCTCGAGCAATCAAGAATCCACACAGACCCTTTCTTTCTGAGCTCTGCTTTGTTCTGCAATAATTTTTTGGGCACTAGCCCCTTTCTCTTAGCCCCCAACCCATGCAACCATGGGCTGTGTCCAAGCACTAGGTTGATAGGCACTTATTCGAGACTTCGGGCCTCCGACTTCAGAAGTTTTCAAAGCACATCACAACAAATCTCTCGGAGTTCCGGATTAATGAACTCGTGAAGTAGGGTGGATCAACAGTCCACGACTACCCAACATCCAACGACTAACACCCACTTTGGAACTCCAGACATATGAGCTCCATGACTTTGAAGGATTTTACATCCGCACACCCCCGACACCCTGAACTGTTAATCTCCGAACACTTCCATGTCACCTTTGGTGATGTCATTATGTCTCGTCACCTCGACGTTACGAAACTTTTGGAAGTTCTTCCTTTCATTCCCTTATGAAACATTCTTTTGGAGTGTCAAGTCTCCAGATTTCACAACTGGTGCTGCGCATCCACTGGACCCATGGTTTTCATACTTGAACTAAGATACCGAATAGTCACATCACTTAATTCCTTTCAAATTGTGGGGGCATGCATCCATGGTTTGGGGTAACCCACCTTTCGTCCCACAATTCCTCTAACCCTAACACATAACCCCCCGGGAAAACTGTGGTTTGGATTGTGGGACCACCTTGAGAAATCAATTCCAGTGTGAGTTGGGTCCCCACAATTCCTCCTGACCGTTGATATGGATGTTTCATGATGAAGGCCAGTGTGGGCCCGCTAACCTTTAACTATGTTATTCAACCTCAGGGCCCACATAGTGCAACTGTCAACATTTCGAGTGGGGGCATGTGGAAGGTATAGGAGAGGTCCATGTCACCTCCACATGATGTCATCATGACTCACCACTTCGACACTTCGAGCTTTAGAGCTTCAGACTTCGAGAGTTTCAACTCCTCTACGCTTGCTTTTTCCTGGAGCACTTTTCCCCAGAGTTCATGATCTATTGATGGATGTCCTCCTTTACGATCAATGGCTATGAGTGACTTTGGCACTTCAGGCTTTGGGAGTTTCAAAATCACAACACTTTCCTCCTCTCGAAGTACTTCCACCCAAAGTACACGATCGCTTGACACGTGTATCCCCCTTGATCTAATGGCCACTATCCACTTCAGCTCTTTGGGCTTCGGTAGTTTCAGACTCCTGCACACTCATTCCTACCAGAGTATTCTCACCCAAAGTTCATAATCTGTTGATGCGTGTCCTTCGCAACATACAGTTGTGATCTTCTTCGACCTTCGGGACTTCGAGAGTTTGTCACACTTCCACACTTGAAATCCTCCGAAGTGACTTTCCCCGAAGTCTCATATCTATTGACACGTACCCTGATGGTGACCAATGACCAAGATCTACTTTTTCTATTTCTCTTTCTCCTCGATTACAAAACTTCCGAAGTGCTCTCTCTCCAGAGTTGTGGATCTTTCTCCACCATTCAAACTTGACAATGGACGGTCCCCAATCACTTCGAGACTTTGGAAAGTCTACTCTCCTGTGCACACAAAATATTAAGGTCCATGCACTTTTCCTAGATCGGACGACTGTCGATCCTTTACGCTCATATCCAATGGCTTGGGATCTGTTTCCTCCTCATTTCTCTCCTTTTCTTTCCTAGACACGCATCTAATGATCCAGACTCCTTCCAACAATAGATTTGACGACTATTGTTACTCCTCCTCATAATATTTTGATTTCTTCTGAATTTTTGAGTCAAAGACTCTATCGACACACTCCTTGCACTGAGGGACGCTCTGAAGCTCAAATTTTGTCCCTTTTGACAACAATTCGCTCTGAAATATTTGTCTCGTTAACCAATAAAATGGCCCATCTAGGCTAAGTGTCTAAACCATGGCTCTGATACCAATTTGTAACATCCCCAACCAACAACGGTCGGGCAACACCACTGCTCATACACTTCACTTAGCTTTGATACCAATTTGTAACGTCCCCATCTAACAACGACCGGGAAACACCACTACTCGTACACTTCACTTATCTTTGATACCAATTTGTAACATCCCCATCCAACAACAGTCAGGCAATGCCACTAAGGAACACACACATATATATATAATATGCATTTCTGTCAATTTAAAACAAATAACAAATAATTACTACTACCATACAGACTCAAATGGAATTGACAGTAATTCCTACATGAAATAGAACACATGATAACACTTCAAGAATCACAGACATGCATAACATACATAATTAATAACAGAAATGATACTTATATTTTAACTGGAGAAAAAACCACCAATTGCGTGCAGACCTTCCACGAACCTCCCAACCTTAGACCACACTGCTCATCACTCTTAGCAATGGGTCACCCCCGAGCTGGGACTAAAATCCATCGAGCAAGGGATTCCTAGGCTAGGCAAGGTCAATAAGAAAGTCACACAATTTAATAGGAAGTATTCTCTCCCAGGAGCCACTTATGCCCATTGCTCACATACTCTCATTCCCCACATGCCTGTCCCACCCCAAGAGTATACACCTTCACTGTCACACAATCCATTGGTTGATCCACCTCCCTTACCTTGGGCTTCAACAACAGGCCAGACTAGAATTCTCAGAGATATGTAACATCTACGAGACTCCCTCTAGGAGAATTAACTTCCTTAGCACACTCTCTCACCTAGAGAGAGTTGATCATAGACCTGAAATCCTGCTTCTTCAATCCACAACAACCTCTCTCACCTGGAGAGAGAGTTGCTCACTAGCTTGACAACCTGCCTCTTCAACCACGATCTTGAAAACCCACCTCTTCAAACCATAATAGCTAAGTCGATTAAGGCAAGGGATGGCTCAGTAAATTATAGAGGTGCACAATGGCCACAGGTTCATAAATGGCAGAAATGGATGGCTATGTGCTCGCTCAGTGTGTGACTGAACTTGTGAGTAGAGATGGGGCAGACTGGTCTAGCATAGCCAAGATGGTGAGAGCATGAAAAACCCCCCAAAACTTTATGTGTGTCAACCCCCCCTCCATGAGTGAGTTCCTGATTTTTCCCAACAACAAGAATTTCCCCCTTAAGTCTGCATGTGCTTGGGCCAACACTTGTCACTCATGAAGCATGTTCCTTTCCCTTTGGAAGTCACCCATCCTTCCCCAAGGAACTTAGGATAAAAACATATCCTTTTAAACAACTTTTGGAATAATAAAAAATTATTATTCTCTTGGACTTAAGTGATCCAGGTGGATATCGGTGGCCACCCACCTTTTCCAACTAGCTCAAAACAATTTTCTGACAATTTTGGCAATTTATTATTTTTAGCAATTTTAACTTCTAGGGCCATTTTGAGGGCCTAAATGAAGGTTTTTTTATTTTTTATTGAGATTATCAATGATAGTGAAATGCATGATTGAACCCCCAAAATGAATCTCCTCAACGATACCTTTCCAACGGGCTATCACACTCCTAAAACAGAGATCGTATGCAAAAGTTAAGACCTCGAGAAGTTGATGTACTAACTTACCCAAACAAGGCCCACATGACTTTTGGCGCTTCATCTCCTAGGGTTAGGTTTTTGGATGTCTAAGGTATTTGGAATTCTTGGTTATTTTAAAAAGGCCTTCAGAGCCTCATTTTAATCATCTTCTTGCGAATGAGCGCAACCATCACATCTCTTCTCAGAGATAATCTGCTGCCATTTCAGCAAGCTTGTTTCCGCTGCATTTTACAGTTTTATCTTATTTCCTTATTGAATAGAAAGCCAATTTTATTGTATCTCTATTATTTTGTGTTAAGCACCTATTAATAATTTGTAGTCATTTTGTTCTACTCATAAAATACGGATCAGTGGTATCAGAGCGGTCTGCTCCTTGTCGTCTTAATGCATGTCCCCAACGAGGTCGGAGTACAAAGAGTTGGGTCTCGAGCTTGTTTCTCTCGAGGACAAAAGCTCTCGCACACCCAAGTGACCTCTCATGGCAGGAGAAATGAAATATGATGGGACAAGATATCCTTTCAAACTGTTTATTGAGGAATTCCTCACGCAACAAAGGAACAAGATGATCGATAGTTTCGCGCAAATCCTTCGACGACTACCAACAAGTGACGCATCTTCTTTGAGTGGAGGCACCACCCCCTTCAAGGTACAAATAAACTTAGATATTACTATATTTGAAGGTCATATAGACACAGATGTTGTAGACAAGTGGTTTAATCTACTAGAAGGGTATTTTTCAGTCCATAACTTTTTGAATGGAGAAAAGATTACTTTTGCACTCCTTAAAGTTGTTCCCCATGTCAAATATTGGTGGGAAACTTTCTGTGAGAAAAAGGAAATAGAGGAACCCTCATTATTTATAGTCACGACCACTTGGGATTCCTTCAGGGATGCTATTAACGAAAAATACTACCCTGTCAGAAGTTATGACGACTTGTGTACCAAATGGACACCACTGTGGCAAGAAAGAGACCAAGCAGTGCCAGATTTCACGAATATCTTTCATACCTTGCGCACCAAGATGGGTATCAAAGATTCAGAGTGACATATGGTGCTCAAGTATCATGGCACTCTGCATAGATACATCCAGACTGAAATGGAATTTTTGGACATCTCATCCTTGGGCGTGACTTACCGATATGTCGTCAAAATTGAGCAGAAGCTCAAACAAAAGACGCGACAATTTGGGCCTGGGAACCCCTCACAAGAAAAGCCAGGAAAGGGTGGCCCCAACCCACATAACAAAGGACAGAGAAAATATGGACAGTATCAGGACAAATAGTCCAAGCCACAAGTAAAGAAGGACACCAGAAAGACAAATAAAGATACTGGGAAGTGGTGCGACTTCCATAAGAGCCCTTGGCATAACATTGCTAACTACCGCTCAAAGCAATCACTGGTGGATGAAGTGAAAGCCTATGAATCAGATGTGGATTTAGACTTTGAGCTAGAACCATAAAGGGGAAGAAACATCATTGAAGTGGAACCTAGTGCCACCGTTGCTACCACCAAGCTCCAGCCCGATGAACCAGACGAGCTAGAAGAAGGAGAACGCCTCTTCCATTCACCGATGTGGGTTAAAGGCACCCTGTTTCACTTCATCATGGATAGCGGTAGCCAAAAGAACCTCATCTTAGTAGAGGTCATAAAGCAGCTGGCCCTGTCGAAAATACCACATCCAAAACCCTACACCATTGGATGGCTTCGCCATGGAAGCGATCTCCGCATCAGCCAATAGTGTCGACTGTTGTACGAAATCAAGCCCTTCAAAGACGAGGTATTGTGTGATGTTTCTCCTCTCGAAGTTTGTGATGTTATTTTGGGCCAACCTTATTTATGGAAACATCATGTTGTATATGAGTCTAGGCCTCATAGTGTTATTATTACTTTGAACAGGAAATTGTACAGGATACCCGAGGCAGTCCCACCTAGTGCTATTTCCTTGATCTCTGCTAAGCAATGCAGGAAGGTCATCTCTCAGATGGGGAAGTTTGTCTTCTTCATGATTTTCTCTCAAAGCAAGAAAAATATCACATCCACATCCAGGGTCTCTCCGACCAACCTCTCCACACAGCAGAAGCAAGTAGATAAGGTCGTGGAAGAATACTCAGATATTTCTCCTCACTTATCGGGGTACCTATGCACTGCTAGATCAAGCACCCCATCGATCTGACCCTTGATGCACCGCTGCCCAATGGGCCAGTCTATCACCACTCTTTGTTAGAGAATGAGGAGATCAAGAGAAAGATCTAAGAACTGCTCCACAAGGGGCACATCCATCCCATATCATCACCTTGCGAGAGCCCAATCGTGATGGTACAGAAGAAAGATGGAACCTAGTGACCCTGCATTGATTACCGGGCTTTGAATAAAATCACAGTCAGAAACCGGTACCCGATTCCCCAAATCGACGACCTCTTTGATAAAATCATGGGGGTGAAATACTTTAGTAAGATTGATTTGAAGTCTAGCTACCACTAGGTCCTGATAGAATAGACAGATGTATGGAAAACTGCCTTCAAGTCAAAGGAAGGCCTTTTTGAATGGTTGGTCATGCCCTTTAGTTTGACAAATGCTCCAGCCACTTTCATAAGGATGATGGATGATATACTGCAACCATTCACCAATAATTTTGTAGTGGTGTATCTGGATGACATTCTCATTTACAACAAGACTTGGGCCGAACACTTGCAGCATATTTAGCAGGTTCTGCACACCCTGCGACAACACAAGCTATATGCCAACTTGGAAAAATGCTCCTTTAGCATGGACAGGGTCCATTACCTGGGCTACATAATTGATCAGCATGATGTACATGTGGATCTAGCCAAGATCCAAGTCATCCATGATTGGCCAGCCCCAAC
This sequence comes from Picea engelmannii, assembly GCA_009831015.1. Taxonomy (NCBI): domain Eukaryota; kingdom Viridiplantae; phylum Streptophyta; class Pinopsida; order Pinales; family Pinaceae; genus Picea; species Picea engelmannii. The sequence goes on along the minus strand of ML787860.1, from coordinate 35,867 downwards.
CACACTCACTAAGCTTCAAAGCTTCTTAGGCCTTGCCAATTTCTACCGCAGGTTCATGTTGGGATTTTCCCATATTGCATGGGCCCTTAGCCAAATAACCAGGGGTAGTGGTAAGGACAAATTTGCATGGGGATGGTCCTAACAATGCCAGTACTTTGAAGCAGCGCTTGTGCTCAATGCCTGAAGCAACACTTGTTCTCAACGCCAGTACTTTCACTACCTAACTTGTAGCAACCCTTTGAGATCGAGACAGATGCTTCAAGCTATGTGGTGGGCATTGTTCTCACTTAGCACAGCCACCCCATGGACTATCATAGTGATACACTATTAGATGTTTTCTGTAAGTGTTACACATCAATATTACTCGATTTGATAAGTGTCGCATGCTCCTCTCAACTGTCGTAAGTGTCGCATGTTCCTTACAACTGTCACAAGTGTCGCATGTTGTTCGTAAGTGTCTCAAATGACAAACAAAGCATACTTCCATGACGACGAAACTAAGGAGACACTCAGAATACCTCAGACGCTTGATTTGGAGGAAGGAGAATGATCAACTGAAGTCAAGAATCTTTTTCCACCTGAAAGGAGCTCTAAAACTAGGGTTTTGAGGGAGAGCGCTCCCCTATATCAGCCTTAGGAGCGCTGGCACTCCCCCACAAGATACTGGGGAGTGTTATAACACCAAAATGCCCCTCTGAAGGAGCGCTACCCATCCTTAGAGAGTTTTCGCTCCCCTTGAGCCTTCTAGGGAGCGCTATAGTACCCTGATGCCCCTTTTGAGGGAGCGTTGTCTAATCTGGGCAGTGGTTGATTTGTTGAGGAGAATAAGGGGAGGATCTTTCAATTTTGGAAGGCAGTTGCATTCGAGTTCTTGGTTCAATCAGAAGATCCTTGATATAAGGAGGGAATTCCTCAACCTACCCTAAAGATACCTCAAGAGGTTAAGCCTTTCTTAACCTATATAAGAAGGCTCTATGACGGTGAAAGGGGGGGAAGAATTGATAGCATGAAACCTATGATCTCATAGGAAACACACAGTGAACTAAAGGAGAGGAGAGTGATCAATGAAGCTACTATCGTCCAGGTTGTGGATCTTTTGAGTAAGGGTTAGACAAAGGGTACTTGACAAAGCTGTTGCATTCGCATCTACGATTGTAAGTACTGTTGTCGTTGTTCTCATTAATATGACATGCTTGGCCTGTTTCTTTCTAGTTTGTGTTTGATTTTACATGAACTTATTGTTGATAGATAGATCTGTTTTCAAGCTAATATCAATAGAGTAGGAAGTGGTCGTACTTTGTTTGTCTACAGGGCTCATCGAGGAGTGAAATATTGAAGCTCAACTCAGAGCGTGCAGGGACAAACGTCGATAAAAAGGTACTTATGTTCTCCTTCCTCCTCATGCATTAGTTTGTATAGATTTGAAAGGAAGTCAGTGTCCACGTTAAGCACTTTTTGTCTTAGAGTTTAGGGTCTATCTCTTTGAGGCAATATACCTGTCTGCAGGGAGATTTTCCTACAACAGAAACTGGCGACTCCACTGGGGAGTCCTCAAATCGAAATTTTTTGTTTTGATTTCTCCTCATAGACCTTGTCTTAAATATTGATTGTTTTTAGACCTAGTTCACCCCTTTTTGATTGATTTCATGAGTTGATTGACTCCCTACCCCATCACACTCAGCTTGATTGACAAGTCTAGACTGCAATTTTTGGATTTTTTGATACTTTTAGGAGCTTTTTGAACCTGGTACCCTTGTGACTGTATTAATAGAGCACAAATGCTCCCTGAGTGCCTTACACAGAGCGCTATAACACTCCTTTCCCTTTACATCAGAGCGCCAACCCTCTTTTGGCCAAAATCTTTCCAGAATTGCTCTTTTCGGGGTTTTTACCTCTGTGTTTCACTTGCTGAGTCTCCCTGTGAGTCAATGCTTCTTCCTTTTCAGCTTTGGCATCTTTCTTTTTGAAGAACAAACACCTTGTTCTCTGATTGGGAGTTTGAAACCAATACATTTTTGTTCTCTCCTTTTTGACTGAGCGAGAAACTCTGGTGAAGGACATCAGAAGCCTACAGATCTTTTCATTTGGTTTTAGTTAAGGTCATTGTTCTTCAACATTTCTTTTGGTGTGAAATTCTTGGTTTTTCTTTAATTTTTTCTTTTCTTTCGCTTCTTGTTTTGATCACAACGGGAGGGTCTATTGTTTGTATGATTCCTGCTTGTGTTGGTCTAATTTTCATTGATCCAAAAAGATAATTGGCAAGACAAACATTGTTTTGAATTGATTGTTGTTCACATACAAACAATAAAGAAGCATCTTCATGATTGATTTTTCATATTAGAAGGTATTTCGAAAAGTTTTAGCACCAAATCGGATTTGATTGAAGAAAATTTGTTTGAGGACATTCCTTATTAGTGCTTGTTAGTGAAAAGAACTCTCTCTCTCCCCCTTATATAGATGTTCATCGAAAAGAAATGAATGCTTATCATCTTTGATGCATTTTTGGGGACCGAGTCATAATTCCATCCGTTTCACTTCCATGCACCCCTCTTTGAGTAAAGAACGGCTATAAAATGAACGCTAATTAAAAATTATTTAGAACATTTTCTTTTCTAGGATCCTCCACCAACAGTAGACTAGGATTAGTACTTTGGATTAGGCTATGAGCATAAATCTCCAAAGTTTCCAAAACAAACATTAGCATCCTGAGTTAGGGAGAGTCAAATCCAATTGTCGTATAAGTCTGCCTGGGATCCCCCTCTCACACAGGGGTTACACACGAGGTTGCATTCGAGAGAGCTACGAAGATTATCCCTCCGTGGTTTGACTGATTGTAGTGGTCAGATCGTATTATGGGGATCGCTTAAAGGTAAATCCACAATTACTGCGTGGAATCCTTTCAAGTTGATTTCGGGCTAGATACCCTGCCCGTATGTTCAGATCGGACTGTCGAATGTACTCGCCCAGGGGATGACTGCGAATTGGTAACCTTAGTAGCCATAATATTTAGGGTCTTACACAAGGTGACAGTGAAGGGAAGTCTCACTGTACCTGGAGCAGACATTGGTCAAACTCACTCGGGCTCCTTGGAGGGTAAATCCACAATTACTGCGTGGAAGCTTGCACCAAGGCGTAAGTCTGTTAAGCAGGTCGCCATTGTAATTGTTCCACCATATCCCCGCCCCTTCTTGACTTGATCACGCGACGTTGGATTTCATCACCAACTAGTACGGTCATCGAAAGAAGGCCCTGTTTTCTTGGCTGTGATTCTCAGATTCTATTAGTGTATGCTGTTTCTTTTCAGTAGTTGGCCATAGATCTTTTTTACCGACTCTTTTTCGCCAACATCGACCCTCCACGCCGTTCGCGGAGGTTACAGGGACTTCCTCCAGAAAATATGGAAGGGAACACCCCTTTACCCCCTCATTCTACGGAGGAATCTCCTCAACAGAGCGAGGTTCAAGACACTACAACTTCCCAAGAAGAAGTTCCCACTCCTTTAGAGAATTTTTGAATTGTTTCAGAATCTCCGGAAGCTTTCTGCATTCCGGAGGGATATGAACGATGTGTCCTCCAACTGAATTCAGTTGGTGAATTTGTCATCGTCAATCCTTTTGACATTCCGACTGGGTCTCATTCAAACCCTTTAACTGATGACCCCTTTTGGACCGTAGACATTGTTCGAAGTCCACCACGCATGGTGCAAGATCTTTATGGAGAAGGAATAGGTGTCGACGCGCCTATTACCTACACCGTACCCTTAAACCATTTTACCGGTACTACCATTTTTAGGGTCACACCGTCCATTGGTCCGAGCACATCGTCCGTTGGCCCAAGGTCTACTTTTCCTCTCCAGACGACCCATTCCACAATGGTCCCTCACATTCCGACTATTCCTGTCGGTAATGCGGTGGTTAGCCAAGCTGCAATTGGCACACCAATAACACCAAGACCTACATCATCACTCCCTTTTGGATATAGAGCACTAAATTTTACCACTACCACTACTACCCAAGTTATGCAGGGAAATTCGATACCTATCCAACAACCCGGAGGGACCGATCTTGGTGGTATTAATCCATTCAGCGCTACCAACCAGTCGTTTACATCTGGTTCTCAAATTTTGGGAACTCTACCTCAAGCTGGGGGGCATCCTCCCACCGGAGGACAACTTCCATTTGGAGGGCACCCTCATGCTGGGGGGCAGACTCAATCCAGAGCCTACCATCAACTGTATGGACAAAATGTGTCTACCACACCAAATCCATGGAATGTCCCTTTTCCAGGAAACCCACAATTCTCGGGGGGACACAATTCGCAAGCTCCGCAACAACCTCCTTATCTAAAAACGCCAAATCCATCTTATAATCCTCAAAACCCATCTGGTTATCCTCCGCTCACACATGTTTCTCAAAACACCTCAAATCCTGTGTACCCTGGTCAACACCAACCTCATACAAGAGGGCCCACTAGTTACAATTATCCGCATAACCCAGTGTATGGCCCTACTGGTGTCCCCATGCCACACCAGTATTACCCACAGGTTAACCAACAACTACCTTTTCTAGCAACCCTGGAACTTCCAGACTTGTCTCGGTTAACGAATGATCCTATTTATCATTCTCCGGTTTGGCCAGCTATTCCAGCTAAACTTCCTTCTGATATCCCAAAATTTGATGAAAAGTCTGGAGAAGACCCAAACAACCACGTGATGACTTTCCATTTGTGGTGTTCATCCAACTCCCTCATGGACGATTCTATACGTTTGCGTATTTTCCAACGAACGCTTACGGGTTCTGCAACAAAATGGTATATTGAACTACCACGTGCCTCTTTTCACGATTTCAACTCTCTCGCCATGTATTTCCTCACACACTTCCAACTACCCATTCGATATGAGACGGGTACTGAACTATGGACCTCCCTTCGTTAGACAACCTCCGTACATATCTTCGATCATATTCATGAATGTAGATGATGACAAAGGCTAATCAAAGCGGTCATTCCTAACCAATTATTAGCGGAATGGTTCACTAAATCATTGTTACCCCAGATCGCTCATGATGTTTCCATGGGTGGTGTAGTCACCAAGGAAGAAGCTATTTCTCGGGCTCAGTACTTAGAATTAGTTTATTCGTAGTCTGGTACTCTGTACAAGTTGCTACCGAATGCTACCCGTGCCACTAATGATCCATCCAAACCATCGTCTACCTTGCACGCGGATGGAGTTATTGGCTCCGTAAAAACCCAATCTACTTCCCAGTCGACTGGAACAACTCAGCGGTCTGCTTCGACGGCTGCTCCCAGCTCGACTACACCCTCTTCTACCCCCCCTCAAACTTAGGTCTTTGAGGTGAATGCGGTCCAATCGATCCCTTCACAACAACTTGGGGGCAAGAAGAAAGCGAGAAATAAACCAAAGAAAAACAATAACAACGAACAACCAAAAAATCAACCGCAAACCTCTGCTGCCGGAAAACAACCACAACGAAAACCGAAATTCCCATGTCTCATTTGTGGCGACGATCACTACACTCAAGACTGACCACATCGCGATGAAGTGGCCAAACTGTTTAAGGGAAATTCACAACCTGCTGTGCTTACTCAGCCTTTCCCACAACAACAATCTTTGGTTGCTCAAACCCCCACTCCAGGGGGCAGTTTCAACCAACCCCATGATGAGGCCTCGACAAGCACCCACATTTACATGTTTAACGGGATTAATCTGACCACTCACACTGCGACATATGACACACCAGTTAAACCTGATAAGCCGAAGACTACTAATGGTTCCGTACTGGACCCATTACCATCTTCTGTTAGTCCTTCGTCTGCTAGCCCCCCATCTGGGCCACTTCAGATTGAGAAACCTTCATTTGAATCCATCTTACGCCCTCCTAAGAGCACTATCCAAAAATCTACCTTCAATCCTAGTTCACGGGCTACCCAAAACTACAACATTGTTGAAGATTTGGCTCAAGCACCGTGTGCTATGTCTTCTTTGGAAGTTCTACAACACTGTCCCAGCCAACGTAGAATGCTCTTAGTTTCTATTGGCGCTTTTGATCCTGAGTCATCAAACAACCTCACGTTTAATTTGGATGATCATCAACCCCAACTCTCTCACCAACTAGCTTTCCAGATCGATGTTGTTGTTCATAATCAACAAATCCACCGAACTATCTTGGATGAAAGAGCCTCTACTTGTGTCATGTCTCTATATTGTTGGAAATGATTAAAATCACTTGCCCTTAACAAATCCCCTACAATGTTACGCTCTTTCGATGGGCGAGGTTTTCATCCACATGGACTTTTACAATCCTTAGCCATTCATTTGGGCGAAAAAACTATTACCGTTGATGTCGAGGTGGTCGATGCCCCCCTCGATTACAACCTACTACTTGTAAGAAGTTGGTTCTACCCTATGACTGTCGTCGCCTCGTCGGTGTTTTGATGTGTACACTTCCCCCATCAAGGCAAAATTGTCACTATCGATCAGCTTGATTTCTGTACACCCGACGCTCCCGTCCCTGTCACCAACAACATTCCCTTTTTGGGAGACCACCCAGTTACATATGAAAGCGTTGGTGTTGGCTTATTGAAAGATTCTAGCCTTATGGGTACCTTCCCTACACCACTTCCACCCACCACACATCATATTGCCACCGTAAATATGATTTCGACTATGCCTTATCAATCCTTGGAATCATCTGACCCTTGGATTGTCCCTAGTCCAATGGAATTCGATGTGCTAGGTGACACTATGCCACTTAGCCCAGCCGAGGCCACATACGTAGCTATTCAATCCACCTCTCCCTCTCCGGACAACCCACATTTATTGGCACCTGATGCTTACTCGATGCCCTCATGGTTGGATTCCCTATCGTCCGCAATTGATTACATTTCCCAAATTTTTCCTTCTGACAAATCTATTATGGAAATGCTTAGTATTGACGATCTACCTTGGGATGATAACCATCATCGATCCTCTTTTCTTCCGCCTTTGGAAGAAATTCACCAAGACATACACTCTGTCTTCCCTCCCGATGTTACCAATGCTCCGAAATATCCCATCCTCACACAAGACACTCTCTCTGAGGAGAATATGGGTAACATCTCTACTACAATCGTTATTGATATTTTGATCAAAGAAGGTGTCGTGGAAAACATTAACCTTGGTGCTAATTGCACACCCGAAGAAGTGGTCTCCTACACCGCTTTGTTTAAATAATTCCGCGATGTTTTCTCTTGGAGCTATGAGGAAATGCCAGGGATCGACCCTTCAATCGTCGTGCATGAAATCAAGACTTACCTTGGTGCGAAATCTGTTTGACAAAAACTTTTCCCGGTTCATCCTAAGAAAATCGCAGCTATAAAGGAAGAAGTTGAGAAACTTCTAAAATCTGGCTTTATCTATCCTGTCCCTTTGACAGAATGGGTCTCCAACCTTGTTCCGGTTTCCAAAAAACAAGGCACCATCCGTGTTTGTGTTGACTATCGGGATCTCAACAAAGCTTGTCCAAAGGACAACTACCCTACGCCCTTCATCGACCAAATCATCGATAATTGCACTGGGAGCGTAATCTTCTCTTTCATGGATGGCTTCTCTAGGTATAACCATATTGAAATCTTACCTGCTGATCAACATAAGACAACCTTTATCTGCCCATGGGGAACTTTCGCCTATCGAAAGCTACCTTTTGGTCTCAAAAATGTTGGTGCTACTTTCCAGCGGGCCATGTTGTACGCTTTCCATGATATCAAGAATATCATAGAGCCCTACCTTGATGACTTACCTGCCCACTCATCCAATCGATCCGATCATGTTGATCACTTACGGGCTATTTTTCTTCAATGTCGGTTCTACCGTATTCTCTTGAACCCACATAAGTGTATTTTTGCTGTCGAATCCGGTCGACTCCTCAGTTTCATTGTCTCTAAAGACAGGGTTAGGGTGGATCCCTTAAAGATTAAGGCCATTCTAGCCTTACCCCCACCTACCAATTTAGCTCAACTCCAAAGTTTGCAAGGCAAAGCAAACTTCCTTCGTTGTTTCATTTGAAACTATGCTGAAATAACTAAAGGATTCATGTGGTTACTGCAGAAAAACACCCCTTTCATCTGGGATGACATCGCTCAACGGTCATTCGATGCTCTCAAGCACACCTTGACCCATGCACCTTTGTTACACCCTCCTGAGTATACAAAGGACTACATCCTTTACTTATCCGCCTCCACTTCCACTATTGCAATGGTGTTAGTTTAGGAGGACCCCAATGGTGAGGAACATGTGATCTATTACTTGAGCAAGAGTCTATCTGGACCGGAACTCCGATATTCACATGTAGAGAAACTGGCTCTGGCAACCGTCATTGTTGTCCAGAGATTCCGCCATTACATCTTATTATGCACCACCACGGTGATTGCGGACTCCAACCCCATGTACCACGTCTTGACACGTCAAGTACTTAGGGGAAAATATTCTAAATGGATTGTCATCCTTCAGGAATTCGATCTTGAATTTACGAAGTCCAAAGACAAAAAGTCCTTGGTGTTTGCAGAGATGATCTGTGCTATCCCTCATGCCGATGAAGACATCAAACCTATATATTCTCTCCCCGATGAATCTGTTTTCCTCATCAGCACCTCTGATCCTTGGTACAGAGACATTCTCCTTTACCTCCAAACCCAACGCTTTCAGCCTAACATTTCCTGTGAAGAGCGTCAACGTATTCGCCACCATTCTTGTCATTATCTTATCGTCGGTGACACCTTGTATCACCGTGGTATTGACACTATCCTTCGACGATGTCTGATTCATGAGGAGGCTGAATGTGTTCTGAATGATTGTCACCTTTGCACCTGTGGCGGTCACCTTTCTGGGATGGCCACAACCCAAAAAATCCTACGTGCCGGCTACTTTTGGCCCTCGATTTTCAAAGATTGTATTGAGGTAGTCAAAAAATGCCCACCCTGCCAAGTCTTTAACAAGAAGGTACGCACCCACCCTACTACGCTTCACCCCATTATCGCCATCGGCCCCTTCGCCAAGTGGGGTATCAATTTCATGCAATGTAAGCCTACCTCAGCCGGGGGGCACAGTTATATAATCGTCACCATCGACTACTTTACCAAATGGGCTGAGGCTATGCCTACCTTTCTGAACGATGGTCGTACCACAACTCTTTTTCTTTTCAACCATATCATAACTTGTTTTGGTGTACCACGCGCCATTGTCACTGATCATGGCGCACACTTCAAGAACCAGATGATGAGCGAATTGCATGTCAAATTGGGTTTTTGCCATGAAAACTCATCCCCTTACTATCCTCAGGCCAACGGACAAGTTGAGGCCATAAACAAAGTCCTAAAAATCATGATTCAACGCATGGTAGGGGAAAACAAGACATCATGGCATCTACAACTTTTCTCCGCTCTTTGGGCTTATCGCACTTCCGTGAAAACCGCAACTGGATTTACTCCTTTACAGTTGGTGTATGGCATCGAAGCCATTCTACCAATCGAGTGTGAGATTCCATCTCTAAAACTTAACGTAGAACTCCTACCCCATACTTCTGCCGAAGAAGAATGTTTCTTATATCTATTCAAACTGGACGAAACACGTCATGATGCCTCTCTCGTTAACGAGGCACATCAGAAACGGCTTAAGAATCAATACGACAAATTCGTCCAGCCTTAGACTTTTGCAGAAGGAGACTTAGTCCTCGTCTATGACCAAGCTCATGACAAATTGGGGATAGGTAAGTTAGAACCTCTGTGGCATGGCCCTTACATCATGAAACGTGTTCTACACAGAGGCGCCTATGAATTAGTATATTATGATGGAATTTCCCTAGGAGAGCCCCAGAACGGGCTTTACCTTTAAAAGTACTATGCCTAGATCACCTAGCATCTATACTTTGTACATTATTGTATTTTAGTTTGGTGTGTCTATTTCTTTCGCGTGCTTGAGTCTTTACCTTTGCCACTCATGACTGTGCTTGTTTTTTCATGCGTAGATGACGTCTTCCTTTCCTATCTTTTTCGATTTTGCAGATGGCACTAGTCGACATACCCGGAACATTGCTTCGGCAGCATGGGTCATTTACCAATTTGACGAGGTGGTGAGTTCAGGAGGTATCTGCTTAGGACCAACAACCAATAACATGGAAAAATATCACACTGTCATCGGACTATTGACCCAAGCCTCCTCCCTAGGTATCTCTTGTATCATTGTTTACTTAGACTCCCAAATTGTGGTCTATCAACTCAACTGTATCTACGCTATCCGTAATCCTATCCTGCTACGTCTCCACCTGCAAGTTCGTCGTCTTGAACGAATGTTTGATTACATTGAATATAGACACATTCCAAGAGAACTCAATAGTGTTTCGGATTCATTAGCTAATTACATCATGGATCGATATCTCGCCCGCATATAAAATTTAAGGAAAGCAAAATTGTACATCACATGTAAATTAAAACACATCACAGACATCATCATGTACAAATCATTTGGCACTGTAAAAACTTGG
>ML787860.1:14493-25109 GCA_009831015.1 Picea engelmannii | reverse complement strand
TATATATATATATATGGCATGACTGAAATGTTTTGATTACATCAAAAAGTTTGTGGAAGAGCAAAATGTTGGGTCTTTACACCCATACAACATTGCCTGACAAGGCATACAAAAATATGATCACCAGAGAGACTCTAATATCCCTACACTACATTGTGTTGCGAGTAACATATCACTGCGCGCACTACACGTCTCAGTAGAGAATTGACATTCTCTAGCACTCCCACAGTATGCCTCTGCAGATGTAAAGGCACTTCTCCCCTCCGTAGAGGAGAAATGCCCATCATGAGGCCTTGGAGGCTTCTTTCAACCTCCCGGAGACCTATCATGGGTACTCCCAGATCTGCTACAACCGGAGCACCCCCACGACGTCTTGGTATCGATATATCGGTTGGGCGCATTGCTCCCTTGTTTGCATGTTGAAAACAATACATCTTTTAAACTCTTCTATATACCCAAATATATATATATATATATATATATATATATATATATATATATATATTAAAAACTTAAAAAACAAAAACTAGACAAGGTGTTGCTCAGTCTCTTACCTGACACATCCAAATCTTCCCCCGTGGGTAGAATCAAATCCATTCTCCTGCAAAAATCCACCTCAGCATACGAGAAGTCTTCTATCCAGAGATACTGCCGTCTCAACCAAGCAAAGAAATCACCGGTGAAATGAAACTCTGACTCTGTTACTAGCCTCGGAGATAGACTGGTCCACCTCTCCATCCGTGGTTCGTCCACTGGTCGCACTGCCAGTGCTATCTAAGGCTGCATCTGGGGGATGCGCTCTAAGAAAAAAGAGACCAGAAAAGAGTCGTATCCGAATTGTTTCTGTCCCATCCTGCACCGCGAAACCTGTTCCTTCACATTTCGAAGTAACCCTGCACTCCAATTGAACAGTGTTGGTTCCAAGCACTGTACGCCATAAGCCACCTGCAATCTTGACACCAGATGTGCGCTAGTACTGCCCATCACACTCATGATGGCAAACAAAATGGACCGGAGGGGTAGCTCTCGGATATCCTTGATAGGGATTCTACCCCGTACCAGTGTTTCTCCTAGGACGCAGTGACGTGCCAGATACACGCCCACTTGCTCAGGTAGCGCCCTCTGCCTGGAAAAAGATATGGGAACCCCTCTTTTTGAGAGGCTAGTCAAGAAATACACGTCTTCCAACTCGATGGTTAGAAGCTGTGTGCCAATCCAGAATCCTTGCTCCGCGACATCCCATAAGCCAATCATGTGCTCAAGTAACAAAATCTCCTTCTTCATTTTTTGCAATTTGAAGAATTTTAGTAAGCCACAAGCTCTCAATGCGGCCCACATGCAAGGACTCCGCAGGGCATCCAAGTCATCAATCTCATGCTCTCGTTCTTTCCACTCGATCATGGTCGCTGAAATCACCTACAAAACAAAAAATAAAGAATTTCATTATTTCAATATTTTGGTAATTTCGACAATTTCTTAAAGCAATTTAAAAACATGGAATCAAATGCCCACATTGTTTAAAAAGACCACACCCTCTTTTATAATCCTCACGCCCTCTCTTTTCCATTCAATATCCATCACACAAACAATAAAACGTTTTTAAATAAAAACGATTTCCATTATGGCTGCGTGGGCATATGTGAGAATTTCTCATAGGTTCTTTGACAAAAACGACCCATCCACTTAGGTATTAAGGTGTTGGCATGATGACTATCACTTTCTAAAACATTTTTACACAAAGAATGTCTTACTCCCATCACTTTTAAAAGAGGCCGATTTGATCTTTTTGGGGCGACTTAGGGCTTCATCTTTTTAAATTAAATGCTGCTATAAAATGAATATTAAACCATGTGTTTGAAAGAAGGGGAGATGAAGATCTACCTGGTCCAAACGGCGATAGAAATGGTCAACCGTAGCTTCGGTATCAAGCGAAACAAGATCCACCTCCAAAATGAGAATATCCACTGCTACAAATCCTTGCACAAATGAAATGGTAAATGGAATTTTCATTGTATTGCTATTTATAAATTTCCATTTTTTATAAGGTATAGTCATTTATGGGTTTCTCTAACAATATAATGGCTTCACTAAAACCTCTGGATTGTAGTTTTGACATCGCAGGTTTCCTGGCAGTTCTGATCAATTATTTACCTTGTCACATTCATGAGCATAGTCTTGGTTCGTTCTCAAGCTCAAAAACATGAGAACGCATCGGGTAGACTTTTATCTCTTTTTCGGACCCGCATGGACACACGAAAAAGGAACCCCCTTGGAGTCATATTTAAACTCTTTTCAGAGTCTCTAAATATGAAAAGATTGTCGAGTGACCTTGCTTCCTTTTAGACTCGTTAAAAGGTTAGAAAGGGTGTCTTTTGAGCGATAGTTTATCTCTTTTTTGGTCTCGTTAGACTATTGTACGAAAATGGAACTGAGAGAGTTCTCTTTTAAGTGTTTTTCCAAACTCTATAATCCTGAAAAACCTTCTAGTTTTCTGTCTTTGGACTCGCTAAAACACACATCGACAAGCCCATACGGGAACAAGCTCTTACTTCTTCTAGTTCATTAAACAAAGGAAGAGGAGATTACCGAAGGTGAGTTATATCGAGCATGTGTTATCCTCCTCAAGATCATTAAATCAAAAAGAGGTACTCGTCTATTTGGATGGGGGAAAATTTGAAAGAAGCAAGCCAAGCAGTCTCTTGAGAACATCACCAAGTAATTCTTAGAGTCGCTCTTGAACATGACACTTTGTCATATGCACGCATTATAATCCATTGAACCTCTGCACTGAGCTAATCCTTTGAGTTTCTTTCACTCCTTTGGGTCACCTGACGCAAGTCACAACATCCACTGCATTGTCAAGTTTTGTTCCATTTCATGTTTTGTGGTTGTGCCTTAGTGTTCAAGGGAAGTATTCACCTCTAGAGTCAGCCATCCCAAATATATTGCCTCAAAAATCGTATCAATCCATGTCCATTTGATCCGCCAATTACACCTCTATGTCCGTTTCGTGTCGTTGATGGGGGATACATCAAGGCCCTCCTTCGACGAGCCTATTCCTGTCGACTTCAACACATTATCCAGGAATTAGGCTTAGAAACCAGTTAGTACTTTGGGACCTGCATGCCTCAATGGTAGGCCTCCTCACATTTGACAGTAGGTTTACCTCATTGACTTCTAATCGAATGATTCCACAGATGTTCGACTCCATCTCATCCATTCACATTCGTTGGAATGTACTAGGGTACCTTGGGAATCATTGACATTAATGGTGATCTCCCTCGCACTTGTTAACGGTTTACACCATTGACCGGTAATCAAGTGGTTTTTGCCGTGTTCGACATCAAGACATCTATTCACATGGCTAGATTCGTACCATGTCAGGATCGGTAAGAAGACCTTGGGTTGAGTGATCACTTTGATATGTACTTTTCCCAGGTTGCGAAGGAGTTTCTCTTGGACAAATGATGCATACACTATTACATAGATCCACTTTGTATTGGTCGTGGCTATGTCTTATCATCTTGTAGATCCACTGTGTATTCTTCGTGGCTACGATCAGTCCAGGTAATTAGAGTATAGATCCACATTGGATCTTCGGTGGCTATACCTTTTTATCAATACAATTATGGATCCGCAGTGTATTTTATGGCGGCCATATCTTGCAATTCTTGATCACCCAAGCATAGGTATGCCTGCCTTGGGTTTTGAAACATGTCATGATATTTGTTGGATGTTTGTGTGCAGCTTCCGTCAGGTTCTTCGAGTCTATACCCTTGCTTGAAAATCTAAAAAGGATTTCAGTTATCAATTCTCATCTTCTAAATTCATGCTTTGGAGGGCAATCTATTACACATCAATATTACTCGATTTGATAAGTGTCACATGCTCCTCTCAACTGTCGTAAGTGTTGCATGTTCCTTACAACTGTCGCAAGTGTCGCATGTTGTTCGTAAGTGTCACAAATGACAAAAAAATCATACTTCCATGACGACAACACTAAGGAGACACTCAGAATACCTTAGACACTTGATTTGGAGGAAGGAGAATGATCAACTGAAGTCAAGAATATTTTTCCACCTGAAAGGAGCTCTAAAACTAGGGTTTTGAGGGAGAGCGCTCCCCTATATCAGCCTTAGGAGCGCTGGCACCCCCCCACAAGCTACTGGGGAGAATTATAACACCAAACTACCCCTCTAAAGGAGCACTACCCATCCTTAGAGCATTGGTGCTCCTCTTGAGCCTTATAGGGAGTGCTATAGTGCCTTGATGCCCCTTTTGAGGGAGCGTTGTCTAATCTGGGCAATGGTTGATTTGTTGAGGAGAATAAGGGGAGGATCTTTCAAGTTTGGAAGACAGTTGCATTCGAATTCTTGGTTCAATCAGAAGATCCTTGATCTAAGGAGGGAATTCCTCAACCTACCCTAAAGATACCTCAAGAGGTTAAGCCTTTATTAACCTATATAAGCAGGCTCTATGATGGTGAAAGTGGGGGAAGGATTGCTAGCATGAAACCTATGATCTCATTGGAAACACACAGTGAACTAAAGGAGAGTGATAAGTGAAGTTGCTATCGTCTGGGTCGTGGATCTTTTGAGCAAGGGTTAGACAAAGGGGACTTGACGAAGCTGTCGCATTCGCATCTACGATTGTAAGTACTGTTGTTGTTGTTCTCATTAATATGACACGCTTGGCCTGTTTCTTTCTAGTTTGTGTATGATTTTACATGAACTTATCGTTGATAGATAGATCTATTTTCAAGATAATATCAATAGAGTACGAAGTGGTCGTACTTTGTTTGTCTACAGGTCTCATCGAGGAGCGAAAGATTGAAGCTCAACTCAGAGCGTGCAGGGACAAACGTCGATAAAAGGGTACTTATGTTCTCTTTCCTCCTCATGCATTAGTTTGTATAAATTTGAAAGGAAGTCAGTGTCCATATTAAGCACTTTCTGTCTTAGAGTTTAGGGTCTAGCTCTTTGAGGCAATCTACCTATCCGCAGGGAGATTTTCCTACAAAATTAAGTACCCTACTTACGACAAAGAAATGTACTCCATTGTGCAAGCCTGCCACCAGTGGAGACATTACATTCTTGGGAAGGAGATAGTCATCCACACTGATCATAAGCCACTGCATTTCATGTAGACACAAGGAAAATTGCAGAATGATCGCCATCAAAAGTGGTCCACATACTTGCAACAATTCCACCTCAACATCAAGTATAAAACATGAAGCACGAATTGCGTCAATGATTGCCTCAACAGACCACCAGTCGCGACACTCTCCACGATGCTAGACTCCTGCGGCCATGAGACCTCTGGATGGCCCCAACTCTATGAGACAGACTCGGACTTCACTACCACCTACCAAATGTTGGGTGCAAACATAGTTGTCGATAATTTCCATCTTCAGGATGGGTTGTTGTGTCATATGGGCCATATCTGTGTTCCATCGAGTGAGCGAGTGAAGCTGATTTGGGAATCCCACTACAGTTGGGTGGCAGGACACTTGGGTGTCGAAAAGATAGTGGCGATGCTACAAAAACATTTCTACTGGCCAAAAATTCGACATGAGGTCAGGAAGTATATCAAGTCCTGCATTGCCTGCGCTATTTCCAAACCGACCACTAAGAAATAGGGCCTGTACACCCCTCTTCCTACTCCTAACAGGCCATGGGAATCCATCTCAATGGACTACATGTTGGGCCTCTTGTCCACCAAGCGGGGAAATGACTGTGTTTTTGTGGTTGTTGATCGCTTTTCTAAGATGACGATTCTAGTTGCCTGCAAGAAGAACATCACAATAGAGGCCACTGCCAATATCTTCTTTGAATGAGTCTGGGTACATTTTGGAATCCCACAAACCATTGTCTCAGATCAAGACATTCGATTTCTCAGCACATTCTGGTCAAGCCTTTGGTCACCTCGACCAACTCATCTCCTGCTCTAACTGAAGCTGACAAAGCCACCCGGTTCATTGAGAAGATCCAACACACCCACCAACAGGTTCAGGATATCCTATAGAAGTCCAATGACAATACAAGCAAGGCCATGATCAACATCAGGTGCCACATAAGTTTCAGGTGGGCGACAAAGTTTGGTTGCACTTGTAGAAAGAACGCCTTATAGGACCCCATCGAAAGCTTCGCTCACTCCATTATGGGTCGTACACCATCACCAAGGTTGTGGGATATAATGATTTTGAGCTCAACATTCCTCCTTTCCTTGGCCCGCACCCAGTGTTCAACGTGGATGTCCTTTGCCCTTATTTCCCACCATTATTGGATACCTCAGACATAGCAGAGAAACTGACACCAACAGAGCTCAACCCTGACTACATACAAAAGGAATCCAGTGATCAGATTGTGGATATACAGACCAAGGGTACTCGACATCAAAGGATCTAGCTTTATCGAGTCGACAAAGTAGGGCAGCTCCTGCACCAAGGCAAGTGGCTCACCCGAGGCCAAATTCAACAGAAATTTCTTCGTCTGATGGGGGAAATCAATGCAATGGAGACCATTTCTTCCTAAGGAGGGAGGATTGATCCAGGTGGATATCGGTGGCCACCCACCTTTTCCAACTAGCTCAAAACAAGTTTCTAACAATTTTGCAATTTACTATTTTTAGCAGTTTTAACTTCCGGGGCCATTTTGAGGGACTAAATGAAGGTTTTTCAGGATAGAGATTCTCACTAATAGTAGAAGGCATGATTGAGCCTCTAAAATGAATCTCCTCGACGATACCTTTCCAAAGGGCTATCACACGCCTAAAATAGAGATTGTATGCAAAAGTTATGATCCAAAGAAGTTGATGTACTAACTTACCCAAACGGGGCCCACATGACTTTTGGCACTTCATCTCCTAGCGTTAGGTTTTTGGATGTCTAGGGTTTTTGGTATTATTTTTTATTGTAAAAATTCCTTTAGAGCCTCATTGTAATCATCTTCTTTCGAATGAGCACAACCATCACATCTCTTCTCAGAGATAAGCCACCACCATTCCAACAAGTTTGTTTCCACTGCATTTTACAGTTTCAGCTTATTTTCTTATTGAATAGAAAGCCAATTTACTGTATTTCTGTTATTTTGTGTTAAGAACCTGTTAATAATCTGTAGTTGTTTTATTTTGCTCATAAAATATGGATCATTAAGCCCTTAGGATTAGCCCCTCTTTCCAACCTCTCAGCCCCCTTTCCCTTACCCAGCCTAGTGGAGCTTAGTCCCCCATACTCTTTCTTTGTGGTCGGTCTACATGCATCAATGTTTTAATATTAATAATATGAATATTTACATGTACAAAACAAGCTCCTAGCCTTTAACACCTAGGCTCTCTGGCCTAATAAACACATAATCCCATAGCTTATAATTTCTTGACTCACTAGCCTACAAAACATGTTACAATTCATAAATAAAACTGGGGCTCATCCTTGAGGATATTACAGAATCAGTCGTTCTGAGCATTTAAACATTAGGTTTTGACTTACAACATACAAAGTTTCGTGACAACAGGTAGGATTCCATCTTGGCATACCATGCCCTCAGGGCCTACTTGATACCATCAATAGTCTTCTTCAGTCAACAGACCAAAGATGAATCTTGCACAAATCCCTGGGGCTGCTCCATATAGATATCCTCAGAGAGATCACTATTAAGAAATGCATTATTCACATCCATTTGATGGAATTACCATCCCTTGGCTTCCACAATTGCAAGTGTCAAACGTATGGAGTCCATCTTCGCTACTAGAGCGAAGGTCTCATCATAGTCAATGTCGTGCATCTGCTGAAATCCTTTGGAAACTAGCTTGGCTTTGTATCTGCTAACATTTCCATCCATTGCACTCTTGGTCCTGTAGACCCATCTGCATGTGACAAGTTTCCTTCATGAAGGAAGGGGAACTAGATCCCAAGTCTAGTTCTCAAGGAGGGAGTTGTAGTCCTCCTGGTGGAGGATTCCCAAAAGGGATTTCCAGTAGCCTCACCATAGGATTTTGGATCTGAATACTGAACCAAGATTTTTTTTTTGGGTGGCATTGGTTTAGTGGCAATGAGTGCAAGAGGAGGCTCCTCGAAATCAGATCGATTCCTCCTAGTATCAACTATATCCCCAACAAGATCTCATGCATCCCGAAGAGTAGTCTTGGCTGAGTTGGGACTCTGCTCTGGCTCTACATATGCATATGCATGCACTGACTCAGTATCTGAATCATCTTAATCAAAACTCTCATCTGAAGAAGAGTTGACATGTGCATGCTCATCATGTCTGACAAGTGGAAGAACAAAAGTGTTTGCATGCAGTTGTTGAGGTACATGCGAGATACTTTCCTTGAATTTGACACTATACTCACTGATGATCCAATCCAAGGAGAGATCAATGAGTCTATATCCCTTCGCACCATTGGGGTATCCAACAAATATACACTCTGTGCTCTATGGATCAAGTGCCTTCCTCTTCTCAGAGGGAATCCAGGCCCATGCACGAGAACTGAATAAACAAAAGTGGGTCACTTCTGGTTTGAGGCCACTCGAAGCCTCATAGGGGGTCTTGTCTTTGACAGGTATATGGAGAGATCTATTTTGGATGTACGTTGCACAATTAAGTGCATAATCCCATAATCTATCTGGAAGTGACTTTGCATGTAGCATGCAAGATGCCATCTCTTTTAGAGATCTATTTTTCCACTCAAAAACTTCATTTTCTTGCAGAGTATAGGGAACCATGTGTTGCAACTAAATCCCGACCTCAAGACAAATATTTTGTATCTCATGGTTTACATACTTGCCCCCATTATATTTTTGGAGGGATTTGATTTTCTTTCCTAACTGTGTTTCAATAAGGGATTTGAAATCTTTGAGGTGTTGAAAGACCTATGATTTTTGCCTTTGAAAGAAATTCCATGTGAAGCATAAGAAATCATCAACAAAAATGAGCATGTACATTGCTTTACTAGTTGATATATGCAAAAAAGGGCCCATTATATCACTATGGATCAAATCTAAAGGAAAGGAGGCCTTCTGAGTCTTTCCTTTGTCAAATTTCTCTTGAGGGTGTTTTCCAAGAACACATCCCTCACAAATTCCTTTGGAGAAGTGGATGTCAGATAGACCATCAACCATTCCATGCTTGCTAAGTTGTTGCATATATCTGAAATTTAAATGGTCAAACCTTTCTTGCCATATCCTACTGCTTTCATCAGCATGGGTAAGCAGTAATGCAAAATCTGGTTCAATAAATTCAGAAAATGTGTAGAGTCTGGATTGATGATTTACCTCACCGTTAGCAACCTTGGAATTGGTTTGCATGTCATAAATATCCACAACATCAGGTGTGAATATAACTCTCTTTCTAGTGTCAGAGTTTTTCATTTGTGTTAAGACCTAATATTGGTTCATTACCCCTTAATTTGGGCATATTACATTAGTAATGTTGTTTTATTTATGTCGGCTTTATTCCATTAGTTGTAATTATACCTCCTAGTCTCCTATATATACCAAGGAGACATTTTCGTTTGGAATCATCTTGTACTTGAATATTTATGTGGGGTAAAAGGAGGTTGCCCCCTCAAAGAGGCCTATTATCTGAAATTATCTCTTTTTCAAGGCATTGAGTACTTATTTTGAGGTTTTTCTATGCTATATTGATATTTGGTTCTTAACATATGGTATCAGAGCTCAAGGTCTTGGGGTTTCACTGCTACATCTAAGACACCTTGGAATTTTTGCTATAACTTTTTTTCTACAACGTTTCAGAAGGAACGACTTGGAGGATATTTAGTAGATGGATCAAGTTACGTTTGGTTAAAATTGCATCTCTTGAGGCATTATAATTTCGGAGATACATCCTGTGAAAGATAGGGTTCTTGAATCATCCTGAACTGAGTCATTACATAATTTTCGCTATAAAACATTTTTTGTAACGTTTTCGACCTTGAACTCCAGAGGATATTCATAGAAATTGTTAAGGTATCTGTGGTAAATAATTCATCTTTTGGGTCATCTTACATTTGTAGATACACTCTGTGGAAGATAGGGTATCTAACTAGTCCTATTGAATAGTCTCAAGAAGGTGTTCCAGGTAAAACAATCATAAATTCTTCATAGAGTATCCAAATTGAGTGGGACCAATTTCATTGGATAGTGGACAGTCTGTAGTATTTCTGGTACGAGTTTCATAATTTTGTATCAATTATTTTGTGTGGGGCACGCTATACAAGTGAGATCTCCTAGAAAGGCCAAAAATCAACAAGTTGTGGGGAAGTTACTGTAAATTCCACTTGGCACATCCAATTTTGATCAGACCTATGGAATTGCAGAGAAAAAATATTAGAGAACTACATAAAAGAAAGTTTCATACCTAGAAGGGCCGAAACTTGGGAGATACTACAAAAGAAATATTGTCTAGCAGAACCACCTCAAAATCAAGGTTCAAAAGTGATACTTGGCCAACATGCCACCCAAAAAGGAAACTTCTACACCCAATAAGCCTCCAGACAATCCTACTTGGACTCTTGATGAAGGTGAAGAAATGCGTAGGGACATAAATGATTTACAAAAGAAGATAGTAACAAAAGATGAACTACAAGAGATGGAAGCTAAGTTAGAGGCAAAGATGGAT
>ML787859.1:238877-253467 GCA_009831015.1 Picea engelmannii | reverse complement strand
GGATGATGATTCACCTGATGTTGATCAAAGCTCATATCGATCAATGATAGGAAGCCTGTTGTACATCACAGCATCTCGCCCAGACATAATGCATGCTGTCGGAATGGTAGGAAGATATCAGGCTGCACCTAAACAGAGTCATTGGCAAGCTATCAAAAGAATATTCAGGTACTTAAAAGAAACAATGACTTATGGTCTGTGGTATCCCAGAAATCAAAGTCTTCAGTTGACTGCTTATTCAGATGCAAATTGGGCAAATTGTGTTGATGAGAGAAAAAGCACAAGTGGAGGAGCATTTTTCTTGGGTAACTCCTTAGTAACCTGGCTCAGTAAAAAGCAAGGTTCCATTTCTTTATCAACCACAGAGGCAGAGTACATTGCTGCTACTACCTGCTTCACACAGGTATTATGGATGATTCAGACACTCGCGGACTTGGAGGTAAAATACACTGCACCGATCCCTATTTATTGTGATAACACTAGTGTTATCAGTGTGTCTAAAAATCCTGTATTTCACTCCAAGACCGAGCATATCCCCATCAAATATCATTTTCTGAGAGAGAAGGTCACCAATCAGACTGTTCAGGTCCATTACATTCCCACCGTAGAACAAATTGAAGACATATTTACTAAGCCCCTAGCCAAGACACCGTTTGAATATCTTAGACAGAAGTTGGGTGTCATTTCGTTTCACACCTAACAGAGTCCATCTTGTTAGGGGGAGATTTGTATTGTTTAAATTATCTAATGCCTCCTACATTTACTGCAATAGCTCAGGGGGAGCATGTCTCTTATTTGACATTGATGTCAAAGGGGGAGAAAAGAATTCGGGGGTGCAGTAGTTGCCATCAATGCCAAAGGGGGAGATTGTTGGCAAATGTTTAACAGGAAGAATGTACAAAATATTGTTGGCATGTTGCACAGGCAGCGTAAGCTTGTCATTGATGGCAAGTACAACATTAAAGATGACAGGAAAACAGAAGACAATTTCAGAGAGGTGAATGATCGAAAGCAGTGAGTGCACGCAGCGAGAGCCGTTAGATTTGGTGCAGAGTTGCCGACAGTCGTCGGATCTGCGGAAGTTGCACGGAGGATAAGTTCCCATGAACAAGAGGAGAGGCTTCATCGGAGAATTGGGAATCGGAGTTTCACGAGTCTCGTGCACAATTACAACGAAAACTCCGAAATCGCGATATGCGATTTCGCGATTTGATCTCAGTCGTTAAAGAAAACATGAGATATGGACCGTTGATTTTCTTCATCGGAGAATCGGGGATCGGGATTTTATAATGTCCAATTCACTTGACATCGAAAACTCCGAAATTGCGATATGCGATTTCGCAATTTGATCGTAGCCGTTAAAGCAACATGTGATCCAGACCGTTGATTCAACTCACGATAGCAGACCACGTCAGCTAGGGACACGTGGCACAACCAAGGAATGACAGGTGTCAGGCAGATTCAACACTTCAGGCACATGTAAGTCACGAATCAGAGTGACACGTGGCAGGATCTAACACATGTCAAAACATGTGTGACTTCAGCAGAGGCATCGACGATCGGGACTTTGAAATGACAAAGTCACTTGACATCGAAAGTCTCGAAATCCCAGAGGGATCGGGACCGTCCATCTGAGGGACAGGTTTCGAAGATCAAGGCGCCGTCGGCATTTTGTTCATTGGGAAATCGGGGATCCCGTTGACAAGAGTTTTGTGCAATTCAGAATCGCGATCCGTGAAACCCCGATGAGTAGGGGCCAGATGTCAGCACAGCAGCGAAGGAGGACGGTGGCGTAGTGGAGGCCAGCTGTCAGAGATAAGGATGCGGTCATGGGTAACGGTCACGTGAACCAGGGTCAGCCAGGAGGGCTGAAGCGCATCGCGAATCGGGAAATCGCGAATTCCATGGACATAAACATTATGTCATCGTAAGTGTCGAAACTCCAATGGAGTGATATGACCAAGGTCACATGGAGACAGGTCATATGGATCATGTTCTAGCCAGGAGGGCTAGCGCACATTTTCGAGAGGTATGGTGGTGGTCACATGATCGCAGGTCACATGGACCATTATGTAGCTGGAAGGGGCTAAGACTCGGGAAAGGAGCACATCGGGGATCAGAGAATCGAGGGTTCCGAGTACATGTGCATCTCGACACTGAAAACGCCGAAACCCCGATAGAGAGACATAAGGCTGTGGTCACAGCCCTTAGTCACGGGATTTGTAAGTGACTAAAACTATGAACGCCGAGAGCGTCGAAGTCGCGATATATGAAATCATGATTTGATCTAAACCGTTGGATCAAGTATTGATCGCAAGGCTACTGTTGCATGCAACAGTGAAACTGCCAAAAACCACTGATGGTTTCAGCCAGAGAAGCTGAAGAGCTAACATGTTGATCTCACAGAGCACTCGAGAGGTGGAGAAGATTGGCGCGGTTGAAGCATGCAGAGGAATGGAGAACATTGCATGCACAAAGTGCACAGAAGCTATAAATACACGGTACATAGAAGAGATTTGGGGGTCGTTTTTGTTGGAATTTGCGGTTGCTATTGGTGGTTGTTGTTGCTATGGGAGTTGGCAGTGATTGTAGCTGGTGAAGGTGATTCATGTGCGAAAAAGAAGAAGAGTACAGCAGTTGAATTCAAGGGAAGAGGATCTGTGAAATAAATGGGTATGGTGCACAGAGCTTAAAAGGAGAATAACCGACAGCGCAAGTGAGTTGAGCAGAAAGGCAATGAGGCAGACAGAGAAACGAAATGAAGCAGAACAGTGATAAGTCAGGTAAGCCATCTTCGAACATCATATCACTGTAATAAATTCAGTAGAAAAGATTTATATTTCAAGGTGGTTGGGAGGAGCTAGGGAGGACTGGTGTCCTCAAAAGTTCAGGTGGGTGCTTGAAAACAGGGAGTTGGTGCTTCCTTCTAGTTGGTGCTAGAGAAACCAGGGAGTCGGTGCTTCCTTCTAGTTGGTGCTAGAGAAAACAGAGAGTTGGTGCTCTCAGCAAGTTGCAGCTTTCTAAACAGAGGTTATAGCCTCATTATGAGTTGGTGCTCATATGTATGATAATGTAAAGAATGTAATTATCATTTATCATATAAAGAAAAAGAGGTTTTTACCCTGTATGGGTTTCCTTGGAAAATATTTGTCTCTGTGTTTCTCATATATGTGACTGATGTTGAATGTGCCTGTGTTTATTTCTCTGCATTATTGTGATCATCATTCAGTGTCTCTGCAAAGAGTTTTAAAAGAAGCATAATTGTTTAAGCTCGGTAACAACGGATTCACCCCCCCCCCTCTCAGTTGTCCAGCACCTAGATCATTCCTCCCCCATTAAGAAGAAATGGTCTCTATTGCGTCAATTCCCTGCATCAGATGAGGAAACTTTTGTTGAACGTGACTCCTGGTGAGCCACTTGCCATGATGAAGAAACTACCCTACATTAACGACCCGATAGAGTGTGAGAGTTTTTTGGCGGGTGTCCTTTGTCTTGATATACATAATTCGATCAATTGTCTCATGTTCGATGCAGGAATTATTGAGTTATGTAGGGGCCAACTGCTCGGCTGCATCTGAATTGTCCAAGAGAGGTGGAAAATATGGTCGGAGTAGTTCCGTTAAATATTGGGTGCAATCCAAGGAAAGGAAGAATACTTAATTCAAAATAATTCTCACCCACAAACTTGGTGATGGTTTAATGCCTGTATCAGAGTGGGTGCAAATTCCATTGGGTTCTTGTGATGTTCTCTTTCTGCAAATGCAACCAAACCTTATCTTCCACCTGAAATTTGTGCGGTTCCCGATGTTGATCGTGGTGTTGCTTGTACTTGGCATTGGATTTCTGCACAATATCATGAACTTGTTGTTGGATGTGTTGGATGTGCTCAACAAATTTGGTTTCCCAATCAACCTCTATCTGAGCATGGAAGGACTCTTCATGTGCAGTTGCAATGGGTAGAGTTACATCAATGGGGGCCAATGGTTGAAACCCTAAGCACACCTGAAAACGGTTGTGGCCAATAGAGCTTTGGAGGGCTCTATTGTAGCTATGTTGAACATAAGGAAGGATTTCGTCCCATGTGCATGGATGTTTGGAATTATACATTCGCGGGATATGGACAATCATCATGTTAACTACCTCTACTTTTCCATTAGTCTTTGGGTGGAAGGCGATCGATTTGTTCAGCTTCCTATCCATCATTGACCATAGGTTGAACCAGAAGGTGCTGAGGAACCTACTATCTCAATTGGATATAATAGATTTTGGTATCCCAAAATGAACCCAAACATGTGTGAATAAGTGCTTGGCGGTGGCCTCGGTTGTCATGCTCTTCTTGCAGGGTGCCAAAATTTCCATCTTAGAGAATCAATCGATGACCATGAAGACATATTTGTTTCCATGCTTGGTTGAAGGCAAACCGGACATGTAGTCCATGGAGATGGACTCCCAAGGCCTATTTGGAGTAGTAAGAGGGGTATATAACCCTTGTTTCTTGATGGCAGGATTGGCAATGGCACAAGCGATGCAAGAACTAATGTACTTGTGAACATCTTGTCGAAGCTTCAGCCAATAAAAATTATTCTATAGTGTTGCCACTGTCTTTTCTACACAAAAATGTCTTGTTTCCCGACTATAATGAGCTTCCTAGATAATCTTTGCACACTCATTTGAAGGAACACAAAGGTGGCTCAGATGGCATAATAACCCATCCTGGAGATGAAAGTTGGGAATTGTTTTTCCTACGCTCAATTTCTGATAGGAAGCAACAAAGTTAGAGTCATTATTATATAAGTGTGGCCATCTAGATGTCTCATGTCCATAGGAGTTGAGAACTGTGGTTAGCACTACCATCGGGGGTCGACTGAGGCAATTTGCAACATGGTTGGTATTATTCTTCTTGTACTTGATATTCAAATAGAATTGTTGTAGGTACGTGGACCACTTCTGATGGCGGTCATTTTGTAACTTCCCTTGTGTTTGTATGAATTGCAGAGGCCTATGATCAGTGTGGATGATCGTTTCCTTCCCTAAAATGTAATTCTTCCACTGTCGACATGCCTGCACAATGGAGTGCATATTTTTTTCATAGGTGGGGTACCTTCGAACAACATTAGATAGCTTTTAATTGTGATAGGCTACCAGATGCCCATGTTGAGTGATGACTATACCGATAGCATAATCTAAAGCATATGTCTCAATCTCAAATGGTTGTTGCAAGTCTGGCAGAATGAGGACTAGTGCTGAGCAGAGACAGGATTTCAGATACTCGAATTGTTTTTGTTGGGGCGTGGACCACACAAACTTGGCCTTTTTGCAACCCTTGGTCACTTGGCTTAGGTCCCAAGTGATATGAGTGAACCCCAACACAAACCGTCGGTAGAAATTAGCAAGGCCCAAGAAGCTACGGAGTTTGGTCATTGTTTTCGGGGCCGGCCAATCACAGATGACTTGGATCTTTTTTGGATCCACATGTACACCCTACGCATCCACGATGTATCCCAAATATTGGATTATTTTCATGTCGAAGGAACACTTTTCCAAGTTGGCATATAACTTGCGTTGTCACATGGTTCCCAATACCTGTTGAATATGCTCCAAATGTTCCTCCCAAGTTTTGTTGAAGATGAGGATTTCATCCAAATATACAACCACAAAGGAGTTTTTTAATGGTCGCAATATATCATCCATCATCCGCATGAATGTGGTTGAGGCATTAGTTAAGTCGAAAGGCATGACCAACCACTCAAAGAGGCCTTCTTTGGACTTTAAATTTGTCTTCCATGCATCAGTTTGCTCAATTGACACCTGGTGGTAACTTGACTTCAAATCAATTTTACTAAAAAACTTGCCTCCCTTGAGCTGATCGAGAAGATCATCAATCCAGGGAATTGGGTATCGGTTCTTGACTGTGATCTTGTTCAGGGATCTATAATCAATACAAAGTTACCATCTCCCATCCTTCTTTTGTACTAGAACAATTGGGCTCCCGTAAGGTGAGGAGTTGGGTCTAATGTGGCCATTCAGAATTATCTCTTGGATCTCGTGTTTGATTTCTTCATTCTCCATAAAATGATGCATGTGTACAAGGCCATTAGGAAAAGGAGCATCAGGTGTCAGATCAATTGGTTTCTTTACCTGACAGTGTACAGGCACCCTAGTAGGTGAGGCGAATATCTCTTTGTACTCCTCGACTATTATGTCCACCTGTTGTTGTTGGGCAGAGATACCTCATGCAGAGGTTTTGGTGGTTGTAGTGACCTTTCGATCACCTTCCCATCGAACCATATAGAGGACAAATATCCTAGTCTCAGAAACAACCTTTCTTCACTGCTTCGTAGAGATCAAAGAGACCGTAGTATTTGGAACTTCCTTCGGTATCTTGTAGAGTTGATCTCCCAAAGTAATAATGACACTACAAGGCCTAGATTCATAAACAATGTGGCATTTCCACATATATGGTTGTCCTGGAAAAACATCACAAACTTCAAGTGGGGAAACATCACACAATATCTCATCTTTGAAGGGTTTGATGTTGTAGTGCAGGCGACATTGTTCGCTGACATGGATGTCCCGTCCTTGGTTGAGCCAACCGATGGTGTATGGTTGAGGATGTTGTGTCATTGTAAAGTTCAACCTCTTGACAACCTTTGATGAGGTCAAGTTCTTTTGGCTACCACTGTCAATAATAAAATGGGGTGTGGTTCCCCTCACCCACATCTGTGAGTGGAAAAGACGCTCCCCTTATTCAGGCTCCTATGGTTCCTCTGGTTGGAATTTTGTGGTAGCAATGTTGACACTAGGTTCTGCATCAATGATTTTTCTTCCCTTTTCTAGCTCAGAATCAGAGTATGAGTCGGCATCTGACCCTGGAGCGACATTCATCAGTATTATTCCAAGGGATTTTGTGGAACTCGCACCATTTTCTAGTGTCCTTCGACTTCCCATTACCCTTCTTTGTTGGTGACTTGGGATGGTTATCTTGAGGTTGGACATCCTTTCTCTTTCCTTTGTCCTGTGATTTAGGGCCACCCTTACCATACTTTGGTTGTTGCGGATTTGCAGATCCGAACTCCCGCTTGTTCTATCACTTGAATTTCTGCTCGATTTTGACAGCATATCGATAAGTGACTCCCAATGATGAGATTTCCAGAAACTCCATTTCGGTTTGGATGTACCGGTGCGGATCCCCGCAATATTTTAGGACCATATGCCACTCAGAGTCTTTGATACCTAGCTTGGTGCACAAGGTATGGAAATTATTTGTGAACTCTGGCACTGTTTGGCCCCTCTTTTGGCACAGTGTGGTCCATCTCATGTACCGGTCATCATAACTTCCAATAGGGTAATATTATCCCTTAAGGGCATCAAAAAAATCCTCCCAGGTAGGTCCTAGCCCAAAAATTCCAGACTCATCCTCAGCATGTTGCTCACAGTAAGTCTCCCACCAATATCTAACATGGAGAAGGGCCTTAAGGAGCGCGAAGGTGATATTTTCATTGTTGGAAAATTTGTGGATAGAGAAATAACCCTCTAGCAGATTTAACCATTTTTCCAAAGCGTCGGCATCTATCTGGCCTTCAAATAAAGGAATATCAAAGTTAACTTGTACCTTGAAGGGCATCGCACCTCCAAAGTGATTGTTGGTTGAAGGTGCCTCCATTGTTGTTGGCAGTCGTCAAAGGATCTGGGAGAAACTATCCATCATCTCGTTCCACTGTCACGCGAGGGCTTCCTCGAGCAACATTTTGAAAGGATCTCATGTCTCGTTTTCCCTCTTTTCTTCCACCATGGAAGGTCACTTGGGCGTGCAAGAGAATTTTTCCTCAAGAGATACAAGCTCGAGACCCAACTCTCTATACCCTGACCTCGTCGGGGACATGCACTAAGGACGGCAAGGAGCAGGGCTCTCTGATACCACTAATCTGGATTATCTTAGGAGTGATATGAAGGCAGAGATATAACAAAGAATTGCATAGAGGTATGACAGGAACACAGTAATGCAGTAAAGTTAAGATTATATTAATAATTGTCTGAAATACAAAAAAATGTAAAATGCAAAAGCACACAAGCTAGCTAGAATGGTGGTAGCTTATCTCTGAGAAGAGATGTGTCAGCTACGCTCAAGAAGTTGGTTACAATGAGGCTCCAAAGGCCTTTTTAACATAAATCATAAATGAGAAAACCCTAAACATCAAAAACCTAACCCTAGGAGATGAAGCGACAAAATTCATGTGGGCCCTAATGGGGTACGTTGGTACATCAACTTCATGTGGTCGTAACTTTTGCATACGATCAATGTTTTAGGCGCACGACAGCCCATTGGAAAGTTCTATACGAGGACTACACATGTTGTCATCACACTTTGACTTATACAATAGAGTGATTGTGGTGGGCCCAAAAGATGTTGTTTAGAGCTTCAAAATGGCCCTGGAAGTTTAGGACCCAAAAAGCTAGAAAACAAATGCCAAAATAGAAATTGGGTTTGAGCCAGTGGAATAGGTGGGTGGCCACCAATATCCACTTGGATCACATTCCATACTTTGGCTCCATCTTATCTTGTTCCCAATTTCTTTCAACATCTCCACATCCTAGAGATTTAGGGTAATGTGAGGAGGTCCAACCTAGACTAAAGTTATTGAGGGCACCTCTTCTTATAGATCAAAGTCAAGAGACCATCATTTCAAGTAAAATACATTGATCCCTAAAAGTAGGGGTTATTTCAAAAAACAAAGCCTATGTCTTCTATAAACTGGAAATGAAAACCAAAAAAACCCTTACCATTGAAATAAAACTAAAGGTCTCATTTCAAATTGAGAAACTACGATTCAACCATGCTCCCATAAACTTCCCAACTAGGACCTACTCAATATGCATTATTTCTTTTTAAACCTCCAAATTGAAATTTGATTTTGGGGATGCCTTCAAAATTCTCAGTGAATTTATCAAGTTCATTTTAAGACTTAACTCGTTTGACCAAGGAAACAACAAGATTCTTGAAGGTTGTGTGTGCCTCTAATAAAAAGTGGCCAACATTGATACATAATGAAGCCATAACCATGATGAAAACTACGGAAAAAAGTGTTCATAATCTTCTTTTCTCATAACTAAGTCATTGAAATCAAAGAGTTAAGCATGTAAAGATACACATGACTTATTAAAGTTGATTCAACTCATGAGGGAACAAATTTGAAAATTTTTATGACAGCTAAGTACAACCCTATCCATGAATATGATGAACAAATAAGAGCTTCATTTTGGACTATGGAGAGTACCTTGATCTACCATGACTATTATAAATAAAATTGTAAGCACATAAATCATGATGGTTTAAACTTTGTAAATAGTTGGGCATATTTCCCAAACACCCAATGAACATCCCATTATGTTTGAACCTTTAGTTTTTACCCACTTAAAAATAAAATAAATAAATTTTTAATTATTTCATCAACTCTAACACATAAGAAAATAGAACCCAGCAAGATGTGGATACATATAAAAAAAAATGTGTATATAAAAAATGTGAGGCGAAATAATACGAGAACCAAACTTAGAGAAAGTTACAATGTATAGAATTAATGTAAATATTAATCTTAAATTATTATTTAGCACTAATTTGTCTTCGAATATTTCAAATATAAAATGTTTAAATGTCTAAATTAAAATTTAAAGTTTTATGCAAAATTAAATGTTGAATATTTACTCATTTCAATATAAGGTTAAATAAGTTTTTTGGGTAATAGATGATGGAATGTACTGTTAAGGTACTCTATTATGTGAAGTCATCAATTTAAAACTTTTAATTAATCTTATGTACCACGTGAGAGGCCATGTTAACATGCATGAAATTATAGTGATAGCAATCAAATAACACAACCACATGTCACACAAATACATACCCAACTAATTATTAATTTTCCTATTCAACAAAATATATATATAGCTTAACTTAAATAATTAATAAAAAATTTGTTTTGTATGCAACTTATAGAAAACAAATTAATTCAATTTATATAATCCCAACCTAAAAGATAAAGACTAATCAGAGGTAAAGACAACTTAAAGTGATAAGGAATAAGGAAACGTCTTAAAAAGCCTATGAATTCAAAGTAGTCGTAAAACAATATTCATTAATGTATAAATAAATAAAATGAAGAATATTTTCTAATAACACATTAATATATACAAACATAAATAAAGGAAAATAGTTAGAGAATAAATCAAGATTTAGTTAAAGTTCCATTGCATATCAAAATTTTCATGGCTTACACTTTTATGTTTTTTACATAAAATATATGCAACTTTTGTTTATCTTTATATTTATTGTTTTTTATGTGGAACACTGTATAAATTTGAGAAATACAACCCCAAAAAAATTAAAGTTTGTTGTTATAAGAGTAATGAGATGTTATCCTAAGGATTAGTTCAATTAATTAATTTCAATATTGTTAGGACATTGTTGATAATTCAATACATCGTGCAAGGCCTTGATTCAATTACCATGGGTTAAATGTACTAATTCTAACTTAATTCTATACTACTCTCTTTACATTGGATATCATTCTTAGGCCTTGATTCAATTACCATGGATCAAATGTACTAATTCTAACTTAATTCTATACCACTCTCTTTACATTGGATATCATTCTTAGATTGGGGAAGTACTTAGAAGATTCATGAGGAGTTATTTTCAAAAAGGAAAAGACAAACATTTATGTTTATATTAAAAAAAGTTAATCACAAAGTGGTAAATAACTATTAAGGAAAGTATTAATGTGAAACAATCTATATATATAATTGAATATTACCCTGACATTAAATGTGTTGATGATGTTACTACTTAGAATGATATTATATCAAAGTTAAAGTTTTGATGCAAGTTTTGCTTTGTAAATCGCATTTGTCTTACATTTATTATAAGAAGGAAATTATGAAGATGATTTCTATTTAGGTTTCAAACATCCATCAGCCATGAATATATGTGACAACATGTTGCATTTTATGGCATATACCCTTTGACTTGCTTTAGCGACCATGACAGTTTTCATTAAACATGTTGTCTCTTAGTGGGAATTGAACCCTTGTAGGAGAATACAACCACTCCTACTTAACCAACCAGTGAAGCACATTGTGATCCCACAATCATTATGCATATGAGATTATTCACAACACACCCCATACAAATGATTAAGAATGATACTTTAGACGATGTCATTTTGACAACTATCCATAAATTGACATAAATTGTAAGATTTAAGGTTGTAGCTTAAGTTGGTTATTATCATTTTGCGAAATATCGTAGTGATTGTTAATGAACCGTTTTTTCACAAATGTTTCTTCTATCACAATGTGGCAAGCATGCACAAATTCGGATATATTCTGTAACGACCCTTGATTATTAAGTATAATTAATTTAAAAATATAATCCTAAAACAATTAGCTAAACTATAATTATTTATTAAAATAACCTTAACTAATTATTTGTTATTAATTAGTTATTCTTGATTATGATTAATTTAAGTATAATTAACTCTTTAATCAATATGGTTAATGATTGGTTTAATTATTAATTAATTCATTAATTAATAAAGTATTAAATAAAAGGTGAATAATTAAATATAATATTTAAATCAAGTTACGTATACAATAAGGGATCACATAAGGATCCCGAGAAGATAAAGGAATTAAAGTGAATGGGTAAGATATTTAATGAGTGGATAAGATAATTAAAAATGGGATAAGGAGTTAGGTAGGGAGTTAATGGAGGTGGAGTGTCGGTGAAGGAGGAATAAGGGGGGGGGGAAGGAGTTTGGAGGGGGGATTCGAGAGGGGTGGAGAAGGATTTTGGGGAGAACTCTGAGTCTTGGACCAGGGAGAAATTTTGTGTTTGGGATTGACACAGTGGACCGGGGTTGCTAGAGGTTTTGGGCTCGGTGGGCCAGGATATCCGTAGATATCCTGGAGCTAGGTCGTTTTCCTAGTTGGCAGGGTGGACAATAGTTTTGGGCAATTTTTCTGTGTTTGCAACAGAACTGGACTGCAGGACTGGACTGTGTAGCAGGTAGCAGGAGAGTAGTAGAACAACAAGGCAGTTGGCAACACAGATTAGCATCAGGACCAGGTAAACCTGTTAAATTATGCATTTATTTTATTCTGCTATGAATTTGTTAATATTTGATGAATCTAAATTGTTGAAGTCGCTGGTATGATTATCAATATTATGCTGAATAGGTATTGTCTTAGTTAAGAAATGAATTGCTTATGAGGATCGATGTTTAGATATATATATGGGCTTTACATATTCAATGAAGTTGAGTTGACTTACAACATTCAACTACTCAAGGTCCTTTAGCGAAGAAGTTGAGGGTGGGGGGTATGTATTTCATCAAATTTTTCCAAGACTAATACTTGGCCACAACCATATTAAACAACCTGCTTGCCTAGGGGCGTTAGTGGAAGATGGGTGAATATGTTGTTGGTAAGATTTTAATCTCAGTGGTAGGAATATCACCACCCCACTTTACCAACCAACCAAGCCCTCTTTGAGGCTGAAAGTATCATTATTACTTTGTGTTTACAAGGAAAACAATATATCCCTACCAACCATAAACACTTATTTTAGTTTTTTGCAACTTCCTCTTATCACGATAGAAGAACATGCCCTTACCCTAATCTCATGTGAAATTCATTTTGAAACCCTTAGCTAACAAATAACCGAGGGATTTTTGTTTGGCCAAATTTTCCCAAGACTAGCCCTTGGTTATCGTTGTAAGGAAAAACTTGTGTGTTTAAGTGAGACAATGCACAAGGGAAACAGTATTTAGAAAATTTGAACTTTGATGGAGAGAATATCACTACCCCAACTTGACCATTAAACCACGATCTCCTTGACTACAATAAACATTTATGTCATATATTATATAATCAATAAGATTTTTCTCCTAAATATTAATCCATATCATTGAAATGACGAACATCCATCATTTATCAAGAGGTAGAATATTAGTTACACATACATTTCATTTGACCTAATTTAATAATCCCATCATGTCAACCACTACTTCGTATGAAGATAAAACATTAATTGAAATTATAAAAACACCTCATTTTCACTAACTTAACTCACAGACTGGAACTGGCTCATAGCAAAGGTGGAGAAAAAAATTGGACATCGGCGCAATAGATGGCTCTCCCTAGGAGGTCGATACATGTAATGTTCATGACTTGGATAGTCTGGGAAACGCTGCTAATCTGTGTGTAGGATCAAAGGTTTACAGCATATAAATGATCATACAAATACTAAACACGACAAAGGACTGCAAGTTTGTATTATGATATCTATGTGGATTACAAAATGGCCGAATGCGGCTGAATAACTGACAATACTCGACTAGATCAACATACAAAGGATATTAGCCGGAAAATAAACAACTGCGGCTGAAAAATAACAACACTCAGCTAGATCAAAAGAAAAAAGCATCTTAGCCGGAATACAAATAAGCAACTAAAAGATAATACCCGAAATATGGGAGAACTGCGGAATCAATGAAGAATGATGGAAGACCTAGATGATCTTCCCAGTGATTAGGGTGTGTCTTTCAACACTGAAATCAACCAACTGGTGTCTTCCTCCTGAAATACACTGAACTATCTCTCCTGAGATGCACCTCTTCTCCTCAATGACAAGTCATAATCTGCATAATGATGAATTAGATCGCCGACCCTTCCTTTATAGCTTTCCAAAACCCTAAATCATGTTGAAACCCTAATTCATTGTTGACTTTTATTTTTAGCTCATAATGACTTAAAAGCGATGTTAACCCTTGTTAGCTCAATGTCATTTTCTGAATATAACACATGTGACTAGAGTGACCTCTAGTAACCTTGTTTACCCCTCTTTGGCCCTGGCTATAGTCTAACGGGGTGGTTTAGACCATTAAGCCTCCTTTTCTGGAGCTCCTATTTGGAAAGGGACATTACAGTCCTCCCTTCCCGAAATTGCTTGTCCTCAAGCAATACCAGTCCAGGGTGTTGCAACACCTGCTCGCTCTCCCAAGTAGTGTCCTCTACTGGAAGCCCTCTCCATCTGATCAAACACTCTCTGATGACCCTACTCCTTAGTTTCTGCTCCCGGAACTCCAAAACCTCCTCCAGAACTAACTCCAAATGTCCCTCCTCATCCAACGGGGGAAGATCCTCTAATCTGTTAATGAATTGTCCCACTACCTTTTTTAGGCAAGACACGTGGAACACATTATGAATCTTGCTCCCCTCTGGAAGCTTTAGCTCGTAAGCAACCTCGCCTACTCGTCACATGATCCTGTAAGGACCATAAAATCTGGGCTTGAGCTTCTCAGCTCCAGTCTTCTTCAGAGATGACTGTCTGTAGGGTTGGAGTCTCAAGAAAACCAAATCTCCAACCTCAAAGTTGCGCTCTATCCTATGCATGTCCGCGCTTATCTTCTGTCGGTTTTGCGTCGTCTGCAGGTTCTCTTTCAACAATTTGAGAATCTCCTGACTCTCTATGATCCAATCCTTGGCCTTGGGAGCTCTGCTCTCCCCGAAGACCAAGTCTACCAAAGTGGGAGCA